>JARDYH010000006.1:41407500-41690000 GCA_029215795.1 Anniella stebbinsi
TTTGGTTTTGGTAATATTTCTTGTACACGTAGCAGAGATAAGGCTTCAGTGGAATAATAATCTTATAGTTGAACAAATATTTTACATTCTTCAATAGCGGTATTTACAATTGCTTTAACTCATCCTTTGTCATTTGGTAATTAATACATATTTCATATGCATCCTTCTTGACTGTCTAAAGTGCTTGCTTATCAGCATGAGGAAAGAAAATGCATAATTGTCTTAAACAAAACAAACGCATAACATAGAAATGGGAAGAGCATTTACTTGGGATCTGGACTGCTTTCTCAGAAGCAGAAATTATTGCTAAAGTCAAAGCCTTCACAAGGCAACTAGGTATATCTGCATATGTGCTAGTTTAGTTTGTATGTACATGCATACACATAAGTCAATTGAGGAAAAGATAGATTTCAATGTTTTTGTCCATCAACCATAAATATTTTGTGCTGTTCCATTTTCTTGTGCTATGTCTGAAGCCAGGTTTAAGTCAAAATATAAGATTCATGAGCAAAGACCTGTGACGGCTGAAAAAATATAAAGCTGAGATGACAATCTGGTTTTTAAAAAATGCATCAGGAATAAGGCAACAGGATGTCAAAAATAGTTCAAGGGGAAAGTTGAAGAAATCCTGGAATTCAGACACATATTTTATGTTCAGTAGGTTTTTTTTCTACCCATACCAGCAAACAGTCTTTTAACACATTGTTCCAATATATGCTTGATAGTTTCTGTGCCTAGAAATACTTTGGATGGCAGCAAATTCAAAGCTGCCAATAAAATGTCCTGATGCTGCCACAATCTAGCAAAATAAGGCACTTCCAGGGTTGTAGTCCAGTAAAGCCCAAAGGAAAATAAAATCAGGTTTTGAGCCAGTCACCTGTTGGGTCACATTTCCTATTTCAGCCCATGAAACACACTACTTTATAGCTCATTTCCTCCATTTTCCTTGAGATGAACTTTTAAAAGGGAGGTGTTTTCTTCGTTGAAGCCAGTCAATCAGTGTGTGTGTGTGCGTGTGTGTGTGTATGTACCACACACACACACACACACAAGCATAGAAGAGGTAATTGTTCCAAACATTCAACAAAGTGGAAGAGCAGAGAGGTACCGGGGATTATCTTCTGTTTATCTGAAGTCGATGTCTCAGCTAAGCTTAAAACTGGATTTTGAGATAGCCAGCTATGAATGGACATTTGTGTTGGAGAGGTCGTTCCTTATTATTTCGTTTACTGCAAATAAGAAAACACAAGTAGAGAAGGATTATTTCACTTAACTCTTACCACACCCCCTGAAAGCAACACTTAAAGACACTTGAATCAGTGCTTATATTAACCGGTTTAAAACTGTTATAAACTGTTTTAAAGCAGTAGTGTAGATAGGCTCTCAGTTTCCCAGTAGCCATGGTTGTTAAACATAAAATGCAAGTAAGTAGCAGATCAAAACTGGTCTAAGCATTATCCCAAAGGAACAGGCATACGTTCCCATTAGGGATGCAGCAGCACCTTGGACTTCATGGTATTGCATCACACATATTCCATCTCTGTAATTAGTTACATACTGAAAACATTTGGGTTGGCTCTGAAAGCAAAAAGTGACAAACCAAAGGAAGTCCACAGAAGAACAGATGCACTGCACAGAAACTGACCAGAGTTTGCAAGCATAACACACAAAGCTGCAGGGGGCTGGGGGGTGACTTGAATGCTTAAAAATTGCTGTGACTTGGCTGGATATGGTTCCATATGCTAACGTTTCCGCAGTGGGAGATTTGATGAAAGAAGGAAAGCATCTAAATTGGTGTTTTTGCATGCTTGCAACTGGTATTTCTAAAACAGATAAATCTGCGCAGCTTCTTCAATGGTCAACAGCACGCAAAAACGTAAAACCTTTTCCACATCTGAGGATGAGGCAGCGAGTTCAAAAGTCCCTCCCAGACTTTTAAAGAAAGGAGTAAACTAAGTCTATAATCTAAGCATTAGCAAATGGGATTTGACAGTACAATGTTTTTGTTACTCGCGTGATCCTTCTTTCATCCCCCTCCTCCTTCCCTGATAGACTGTCGGGCTGTCTTGTTTCCCACACTCCCGTTATGTCCATTTATCGCTTGTGATTTTTGGCAGATGGACAGGAAATGACTGAACCTGGCAAAGGCCATCAACAGGGAGCTGCACAACATCCCTTCTATTTCCACCCTGCTTCCCTGTGGTCACTGCCACTGCTCGATTTATATTCAGATAGACAAAATGTCATCAGTAAGGCTGTCACCACTTTGGAGCTTTCCTAACATCACAGGGAAGGGGAAACACATGCCCACGTCATGGAACTAGCCTGGAAAAGCCCACGTTTCCCTTTGCCTGTGGGCTGTTGTTCATCCCTGCTTAGATAATTCCATGTGTTTGTGCAAGAGAGGGGCCATGCTGATCAAAAACAAATTTCCTGCCGATCTGCCTGGTTGAATTTGTTAAAACATTCTTCAGATTTATGGCACATTTTATAGAAAGAAGGCAATGTAAATCAGAGAGTCTACAGTAGCACATGAGAAACTACGTAGCAAGGCGGTGAGTGCTTGGTCCAGTATAAAAATGCCATTTTAAGGTGCTGGGGAACTTGGGCACCGGGGCCCAGGTAATGTATTCCCTTTGCCACCAACTTGCAAACTGAAGGAGTTATGGCTTGATTTTTCATGTGCTGTAGCTCCACCTGTAAAAAGGCCAGATAAAGTACCACAGCTCCTCAAGACAACTGGCTCAAAGCTCCAATGGGGTCTGACTGGCTCCATATAACTTTTGCTCTAGGCTTGGTTCTTTAATCTGAGCAACCTCTTGTTCCAAATAGTGATGCTCCTTGCTTTGACTTGCCTGATCCAATGTCTGACTTCTCCTGCCTCTAGTCTTTGTTCTCCTGATCTGGAACCTGACCCTTAGCCTGGCTTTGATCATGCCATCCACTTTTGTCCCTTTGGGCCTCTGTCTGCCTGTGCCAGGGAACCGAACTCCCAGCAGTGGGCTGTCTCCAAGCTTGGCCAAGACCTGACCATCTATGATGTGCCTTCTCTTCCAAAACTACAGTGAAGTAGGAATGTGTCTCCAAGCGGCACACAGTAGTATCTTTTTATTTGAATCCAATGGAAATAACTTTAAACCCATATCCTCATGGAATACGCTGGATGTATAAGGAACAATAATACAGATAGCTATGTTTTATGTCTATATATGCTTCAGGGGTTTTGCCACCGGAACCCCAAACATGCAAAAGAGCTGAGGAAAGAAGGGTGATTAGGTTAGCAGGTAATGATGCTACAGCCAACACAGTCAATATGTGGCAGAAAGTAATTAGGGGACACTAAACAAAGATAGGATTGATCTGATAGGGTGCAATGGGGAATATTTCTGTATGCACACAATCAACTTTCCAATATATTAGATGCTTTAAAAATGTAACAATGAAAGTGCTGTGTAGATTTACTGAACTGGACTTCTATCCCTTGATGTAAATCCTTGTTTGCTCACTTAGGGTGGGAAGTAGCAGACTCCTATCTGGAGGAATACTTTGTGAAACAACCTTAAGAAGTTAGCAATGTGGCATATCATATTGCAACTTTGGCATGTGCTGCTACGACGGAAATCCTCCTCCCATCAAATCTTCTGATAAGATCAGAAGTCTGGTTGGGGAAGATCCCTAACTTATTTATTATTTGCTACATTTCTATACAGCCCAGTAGTCAACGCTTTCTACATTCGAGAACACCTTGGGGGGCAGCATGCTGACCATCATTTAATACTTGGCCTGGTTACCTTTGGTATCCTGGAGCAACATGTCCTGCCCCTGGCTTTACATTGGTATTTGAAGCCCTGATGATGACACTGCAGTTTCCTTCATCATTGTCAGTAGCAAAGAGCTCCTTTGGGGCACTTATATGTAACCTTCATGTAGTGGAACCTGCTGCAATATGGCTCTGTCCCATGCTCCCAAAGTAACATCAGAAGTCTATTCCATATGGGATGAATCCACACTGTAAATCAACTGCACACTGATGTTGCCATCCCTAGAAATGGAACCAGTGAGAGCAGGAGTGGTGCAGGAGTTCCCACACCAGAAAGTCACACAACAAGATGCCTGAATTGTCAGTATCCAGTGGCTCCCTTTCAGATGTCCGCTTGCTGGACCTTAAGGGAGGAAGCCAGCATCAGCAAAAACAGAACTATCTGGCTTTCTTGTATTCCCCCCCCCCCTTTTTTTTTTTAAAGAATCCTAATCTTTGCTTTTGCCTCCATCTGTACTAAAAACTAAAGTTACTGTTTCTCTACACTTGATGCTAGAAGGGAATCCTCTAGAGCCAAGCAGGGCAAGAAAAATAATAATTCAAGCTTGTTTATTTAATTGGGGTGCACGGCTAAACACTTTTTTTTCTCTGTTTGCCTTGGAACACTAATGCATTTCCCTTCTAAATGCACATAAAATAAAACCCACGAGTTTGCATCAGTCCTTCCAGGGCAATAGCTGGGCTCTACCCAGCCATTTAAGACAGAGCTGGCAAAACCCTCTTTCAACTACCTCTTTACATGAAAAAAATATTTTTCTCCAAAAAGAAAGCAAAATTTCAAGTTTTGAATTTATTTTCTAGCAACTGTCTGAAAACTGGAAAAATCACAGTGCAATCGTAGGCATCAAAGCTAGGTCCAATAGAGATCAATGTAGAGATTTACTCCCAGGTAAATGGGTATGGGATTGCAGCCCCAATCAATTTTAAAATGAATAGAGAAAGTTAACCCAATTGGCTGTGTTTTCCCTACGTTTTTCAACTTTCCTAAAATCACATTTTAGACAGTTTAGATAGGTTGTATAAACCTATTACATTTCTGGAATGTAAAACATGCTTCATTCGCTAACTGATGGCTGTATATATATTGGAGCAAAAGGCACAGTAACTAATGCTTCAGTTTCTTGTTGATTTTCATTTCTGGAGTAATCTTGGGCATTGGGTTCCAAAGTGTTAGGATATAAGGATCCATTCATAGTATAAAAATATTTAACAAATACCTATTTTCAGTTCCACAGAACCCTGCCACTAAAGGTCCGTCTGGCCTTTAGAAATAATAAATTGATACATCTAGGAATATAGGATAAAAGGACATACTATTGGTCCATCTAGCCTAGTATTGTAAAAAATCCTGTAGAGATAGTTCACATACCTTTTTAAAAAATAAGTTTTTGTTGAACTTGCCAATTACACCCACAGTTTCCCAATATGCTCTCCACTTTTAAAATTGGTCAGACCAAGAATTTCCACCGTCATGCTCACTTTTCCACTGACTTCATGCATTAGAAAAAGTAAGATATAATGTAAGAATTAAGAAAGGCAGGTTTGTCATGTGACCACACTACCTGTCAGAGAGGTCTAAAACAGAAACTTTTTCTGTTGCTAAACACATCAGATGCCACTGCAACAGGATGTGGCAAGCTGATACACCACAATTTAGCTTTATAAGGAGCTTTTCTTCTTATATTTAACTTTAAAATGACCTTGCCATGGAAACTTCTGTTTTAGTAAATAAAATAATATTACTGACACTCTGGTTTTCTGTTGTTGTTTCTTAAGTGAGGGACAGTGTTAATGAAGCAGTGTTCTCAAAAGTAATATACAACATTTATTGACCTGTGATACTAAAAATAAAATATAAAAAAGAGCAAGCTTTCCCAAAGTTTCCTCCCCTCTAGATTAAATTGGCTATTCCTTGGAAGCTGGAAATAGCATGTCCCTTGTTATTAAAGAAAAGAAAAGGCCTATAGATGTAATCCTGGTCCTACTGAAGTTAATAGGATACAATCCGTTAATTGTAATATAAGTGAAGCACAGCCCTTTTATCCAGAGATTAAACCTTTCCTAAAATGTTAATCTTGGTTGATGCCAATGACGCTCCATTCGAACAAACAGGAACTACACTGGCAAAAGAGAAAGGAAGGAAATACTCATGCGGTCCTTGGTGGTGAAAGTTTTGGTGCATAAAAGAATGCACATTCAGATCTGCTATGACTTTACAATGTTATACATCATTTGTAAGTATAAGTTAAAGGCCAGAGAAGTCAAATTGAGACCGTAAAACAGCAGAGGAACCAAAGAGCTTAACGCATAGGCTACAAAAAGCTGATTTTGCAATTTTATGACTCAAGATTAATGTTCCTATTGAAAACTGGTCCCTAGGTTTTTGAGTCGGATTTCTTTTAAAAAAGAAAAAGAATAAAGCAATGTTTAAATGAATGAGCCACTGTACTATACACTCTTCCGAGTCTCCTCATAAGAATACTACCGTGAATTCCTCCTGAGTCACTTGAGATAGTAGATTTAGGAGCCTGCACCTTTTGGCTTGCCCCTGAGCAACAACCAATTAAGAAATGTGTGAAGAAACTGTCCCATATTAGCCTAATTCAGCCTTCCCCAAACTGCTGCCTTCCAGATGACCTGGACTTCAACTTCCATCAGCCCTAGCCAGCTTGGACAACGGTCAGGAATGCAAGGAGTTGTAGTCTAATAAATATGGGGCCTGGAGGGCACCAAGTTGGACCAGCCTGGCCTATCTGGAGTCCATCTTGAAGACAGAATGCCTCAAACCCCTTTCTTGAGCTAGTAACATCGACAAAGTAGCTAGTTCCAACCACTTCAGATGCACGTATGTTCCCTTTCTCTGTCTGAATCCTATGTGTTCGTGGCTTGCTTGTTTACCTCTTATCTGCTAAAGTTGGTTACTATGCAAAAGTGTTTCACTCAACTCAGGTGCATGATATCATTCATGCCATTCCTCAGCCATGACGCTCATTACTGTATAATATTATTGTGGATCTGTCTGGTTGTCTACCAGACATTGCAATTTTTGCCACACCAGAGAGTGATTTCATAATTTTGACTGGCATTTCAAGCACCTTGCATCTTGCTTACTTGCATCATAGGGGGTGGGGGGAAGAAACCTATGCCTAATGCTAAAGAGTGATGACCAATTAAAGGGCAGGACCCAGCCATGGGAGAGTCACAGTACAATCCTATACATGTCTATTCACAATTAAGCACAACTGAGTTCAACAGGACTGAAGAGTGGTATAAAGGAGTGTGGGATATTGTTATTTATGATAGATTAACTTGTGCAATGAAAGTAAAGATGGGATTAACCAAAAAGAATGATTTTGGAAGGATTTGGGCTATGTTTCTAGAATATGTTTTAGAAAAGGGGAGAGGTTATACACCGTCTAAAGAATCAATGCAGTTTTGGAAAAATTTATAAGTAATAGGGTTAGAAGGTCTCGGGGGGTAGGAAGCACGGGGGGGTTGTTGAGGTTTTTGTATTGTGTATTGTTTTGTTATATGTTGAAATTAATAAAATTATTTGGGGGAAAAAAAACAGGACTGAGTTCAGTAGTAAATGATTGGAGATAAGTGGTGCAAAACACTTCATGTGATTTCAGTGAATCAGGCTGCTGATAAAGGTATATTATGGGAACCTTATACTGTGGCACAGGGTATGGAGAATTTGCTGTGGCAATGATGTTTTCAGTAGCATCCCCATGGCGCATGTAACAGTTTCCCCTCGCTCTGAATTAAACTGCAATACCATAATAAGAGATAAGAAAGCCTACTGAAGAATCTGGGAACTCAAATGACTGGGGGGGGGGGGCTGTCTTTACGGCAGCAGGTTGCCGCCGCTGTGAGCTCAAACCCCGCATTTTTGCTGCTGAGGGGTGGCGGCAGCTAATCCCGACACTGCAGTGAAGGGTTTCTAGCGCCGCCCCCACCTTGTCCTCTGGCCAAGCAGATGGCAACCAATCAGGGTCACCATCCGCCTTGCTACGCTTACGTTGTGACTTTGTCGTGAGCTAGACAGCAGATATGCCATACTCACCTTATTCCGGAGAAAAAAGTTGGGGTAAATCCTTGACTTTTTTCTTCGGAGTTTTGAGGGAAAGCCCTGCAGTGGCTGCGAACCTGCGGCTGCATCATATTCAGCACAGATTCACAGCCATTGTGGGGCCTTGGGTGCATATAGACAGCCCCTGGGAGGCAGATAGAAACAACATCATCTTTACTTTTTGTTCCCTCTGCCTTTCCAGAGAAATAGAAAATATCCTGCTTTTGCTCCTGCTTTCAGTAATGAGGATACTCATTGTATGCACAGAGCCAATAAAGCAAATGGGATAACTTCTGCTTGAGTAAAACTGTGAGCCTTTTTATACGGGGCATGTATCGTGTGATCAGGTTTGGTTGTCATTGAAGTTAGCAGATCCTGTACACGATGCTGTCAACATCCAGGCTCCCCGCTGTGGTTTATGACCTTTATTCCGCTTTCAAAAAGATTGGAGATAATACGATAAGGGGCATTCTGATCAATTGGCTGTGTGAAATGCCAACATTGCAGTATAATTCAGCCACTAGATGGCGCTGTGGAATGGAAAAGACAGAAAAAGAAGGTTTCATTTCAATTAAACTCAAATCATGTGTCCGCTGTGTAAAGGAGCCCATTGTAATCCTTGAAAGAAACCGGAAGCAGAAAGCCCCGGTAATCTTGTGGACCACAAAATCAGATATATGGTCTATCTATCTATCTATCTATCTAGAGTTGTGTAAATCAGATATGATGCTTTTGCATAAAGTATGGTGAATTGGGCTCTGGTCCACAAAATATTTGCTAGTCTTTAAGGTGCCACAGGATTCTTTCTTTTTACTACATCTTCATTTCCTTGATCTACGCAAGCCACAAGCATTGTTCATATGATGCAGCTACCAACTCACAGCCATCACAGACTTTTCGCCCGAAACTGCAGGTTTTTTTGGTGGTTCTGCAAACCTTGGGGTTCCCCCCTCAAGCCTGCTGTTACCTCTCTCTTGTGCATGAGCATTGCTGTTTTTGCTACATAAGGATTGGCACTCACCCACAGACACCACTATAAAGGGAGTGAAGGACTATGTAAGGACTCATCTCTACAGGTCGCTATAGGCCTCTGGAGCTGGGCCCTTTTATTCCACAACTTAGGTCATTATGTGTCCAGGAACTCCCCAAACTTCCATGGACTGGCAGAGGTGATAGTATAGACATTTAACATGCTCCGTTGCTACCATTTTTGCATTTTGCTCCTAGTTTTGTGCAGCAAAGCTCCAGCGACATTTAAAATACAGCATTGGCTTTCACTGGACAATGTCCTGTATATTCCATTTTAAAAATGCAGCTGCTATTTCAGGTGGAACTAATCTACAGGAAAATGTTTCGCTTCAATCAGTCCTGGAACTGAAGATAATCTATTCATCTTTTAATATATTTCATGAAAAATGACTTCACTGGCTATATCTTTTAACAATGGATCTTCGTGTACAAAATTATATCAATAGAACACTTGACTAAACAGATATTCCACTGTCTGCTCCTCCTGAGAGCTGAATTCATAATATATTGTAATGTAAACCCCTTTCCAGAGAGATAAAATGCTCCTTGCTTTTTACTACACTGAATCCATGACCAACTCTCAATCAAATCATAAAAATGGCAGCCATAGAACATATGGACATTTATGCCAATAACACTACAGAATTCAGCCCACTGGGGTATATTTTTATGTAAATTATAATTCGCTTGGGGTATTTATAATGTCTGAACAGACCCTTCTCCTTCTTTATTATCCCGAGGAATTGAGCCTAATGTTACCCATGGGGGGAGAACAACCAATGCAAAATAATTGATGTCACAACATAGGGCAGCATCCAATACTGCAGCTCTGCTCTTGCTCATTCAGTTGTGCTAGTGAGACCCACCACTCATGCAGAAGTTTAAAAAGCAACCCTGGAAACAGGCGGAAATATTTGTTTCTGGATCTGGACAAGTCTGTTTCAGAAATGTGTTTGTGCTCTGTTTAGGTTGGTTTTAGGATCGCTAGCTCCCCTTGGCATTAGGGGGGGTGGTTTCCCACTGCTGCACAGGGAGGCTTGGATACCGGTCGTAGTGTTATAAAATAAGGAGCACCCTTTCCACGCTAACAGAGATGGTCATGCTATTAAACAAGGTAGAAAAGAGGGTTAAAGCAATACCAACAACAGTCAAATCCTCAAAACAACAACATAGAACACTCAATATTTTTTTTTTACAAAGGATGGCTTTTATCACAAGTGAATCAATTAGCCCGACTCAGGTCCATCTGTTACAAGATGCCATTATTTCCAGTGCTAGAGCTCTGCGTGGGAGTACAACATCATGAATGAAGTGTGAGAAGTCCTCATCCTTCTGAGGGCTGATTCACACTTGCATATACATTATTTGGTATCTTGAAACTTGATGACTTACTGCTGAAGGAATGAGCTGCCTCTATTGCAAAGGGCTTGTGGCTGAGGTGATGGAAGAGGTGACAAGAAAGATCTGCCTAGGCCTGAAGTGTTTGATCTGTGAAGGCCGTTTTACACATGCGTATCATTCCTTGAAGTTGCACCCAGTGAGAGTGGGAACATGCACGTTTGAACTCCTCCTAAAAGGAGGGACACATCCTGCAAGACACCGTGCCACCTTTGTTGGCTTCATCAAGGCTCACAGAACAATATGGGAACAGAGGAAAAACTCATCCATATTAGCTGAGAGCTTTCAACCATGAAACTGGAATTATACTGTTGTGAGGGTGAAATAAACCTTTGTTACATAACCCTGGCTTTAGGGAGTGCTATAAAACTTAGTAAGTAATGCAGATAGATACACTCCCAAAAGTTGGGCACATGAGCACACTTTTCTCTTTCACAGCAGAAGGTCCTAGTACACCCTTCCCTACGCTGGAGCCCTAGTAAATTGTGTCTATAGTCAAAAGAGTTTCAACTTAGCCAGTGATATATTGTTACAACTCCATCTTGGCTCCCTGTTGTTGCTGCTTGTCAATGGAAAACACCCACACACATTAAATTTGCATATACATATATAGACAAATGTATGCAGTTATAGATCATTTGGACTTTCCTCCAATAGTCAACTAGTAAAGACCTAGAACTTCTAGGCTGAATCTAATAAAATGGCATTATATGATAATCATACTAGAGGTCTGCAGCCAAAGATCTGGCTCCTTATTTCAAATCAATATATTGACCGCAGCCTTTTGTACTGCTGCTGCTCCCAGTCATGTGTACTTCTTTCTTCTCTGCCTATCCTTTCCCAGTTTTTCTTTCTCACTCAGATGCTTACCTCTGCGTGCTCCTTTTTGCCCTAGTCTTACAACCCTGCTCCTTCTCGCGGCCTGTGGAGTTCTGAGATACCTACCTCAATTTGACTGAACAGTTCAGCCAATGGCAGACAGAGACACTTCTGTTTGCCTCATCCCTCTGTGACATGAAGGCAGCTAGAAGAGATGATGGAGACCCACGGGTTGGGTCTTCCATCTATTTATTTAGTAAAAAGAAAAAGAAAAGAAAAAGGAGCTTTCCCATCCATTCCATTCAAACCTGGGTTAACCTTCTCCACTGTGTCATTTCTCTAAATCATCCCTCCTCACTCCCAAACAATTTCTGTTTGCCTTGTTAGGAAAAATGTACATGCAAGCTTTCTCTAATAGGGTGAACAGTAATTTCAATGGCTGTGGTGGTGATTTTTATTGGGAAACAGCACAGGACAAAGATCAATCCAATCCGATTGCTGCGGTCCCGATTCAAATGCCTTCCTCCTCCTCCAGTCTCCGATTTCCAACATCTTGTCTAATTTAGACCTCAGCCAATTACTATGTAAGGCTTCCTTACTACCAACACAACAAGATCCCTAAGTGCATTACAATATGGCTTACACTGCCAGAGTGTTCACTCACTACTGATTTAAACACAGCATTCTCCTCTTATGCAAGAAAGGTGCAACTTGGAATATTCTGCAACCACAAAGGAAGATTGTTCTTGTTAGGAAAATCAGCAGCAATTTTGCCATGGGTGGAAAAAACATTTCAGAAACTAGCAATATTTAATTCCTGAGGCACAAAAGGCGCAATGTACAACAGATCACTTTAAAAGCCACAGAATTAAAAACAAAACCCAAAAACAATTAACCATCAACAAAAAAGGCTTATAGAGCAAATGGAAAATATAACCACACATTCCATGAAGGAAACGGATCTTGTATTACCTCAGGTATTCTGGATGTGTCTAAACCCTAACTTATTTTTATCTCTTTAATCACAATAAGCCACTACCCCCAGGGCATACCGTTTTTGGAACAAGAGAATAGGCTGGTTGAATCAAATGAGTGACAACAAGTAGCAGGTTTTAATAAAACATGATCCTCCCATATGTGAATGAGTTTTTGGCAGTGATGTTTGACAGGCATCAAAGTGAAATAATTTTCCTACCTGAAGTGGCCTTTTCTTTATTAGCTTGATTGGGGACAGAATGGCTATGGAATGGGCTTTAAGGTGAGAGTTTGGAAATGTACCTGGCTGCAGCCTTTTGAAAAGAAATGCAAAATCTTTCTGCAGTAGGCTTCCTGGGTGCAGATGACTAACTGCACTGCTAGTCATTATTATATTTATATTCTGATTATTAATATTACAGCAAGCCTATTCATCTGTTAAAGTCCTCATGTGATTAGAATCAGGATTCTAAATTGTGCCAAGAGACTACATGACTATAGCAAGTTCCCCACTGAAGACTTTTGCCCTCCAGTATGAGGAGGGTGGTAGGTCTGGACAACAAGGTCATAATGGAGAGGCCATGAGCCCTTTAGGACCTGAATATATTTCAAGGTTTTGAGATTTTGCTGTCTTGTTTATATTTTGTTGGAAACCAACTCAGATACTGAGGAGGAGATGGGGGTATATACATGAATGAATGAATGAATGAATGAATAAATAAATAAATAAATAAATAAAGTCTGCAAAAATTCTACTATGGAACACCTTGGAGAGTTAACCAGGGAAAATTTCATCAGTGAAGTGGGCTGACTCCTGGACTAGGTTCAAATCCCAAATCAGTCCCATTTCAAGATTCATCTGTTCACATCATGCAAGTCTCATTGGCTTTATATTTTCTGTCAAACACAAATGGAAACCTACAACATTTGGATTGGTTTTGCTGTAAATGGGCTTTGTTTTTTGGTTGCTGAAAACCACTAGTGTCCTAGAACTTTGTGTCTCCTGACCACCATGTCATCAAGAAATTTTTATGTTGCGTTGCCCTGTAAATATTGATAGAAGAATAGCGACATTTAACAACAATACACAATAAGAAGCTAAAAGCAATACTGAAGTTTTCATTGCCCTTTTTGGGAGACAATTGTCTTATTTAGGGAGTGTTTTAATTAATCAACAGATATAAGAAACTGCTGCCTATCGTAATATAAATTTCAACCACTATCAGACACATATACTCACAGAAAAGAAATAAGGGGGGAAAGCCACATTGTAACCCAAATTATGTATTTACATTCCTAATAGCACAAGTAAGTGAAACAGAATTTCCATACCACAAAAAACAAACCCAGTGTTTCCATATGTTAAATAAAAATGCTGATGTTTAAATCAGGGAACTGAACTGGAACGGACTGGGGAAAGAGGAGTGACGTAGGCCCTAGAAAGTAGTGCTTCCTTCTGTTTTATTTCCTAGTATTGCTCCAATAATAATAATAATAATAATAATAATAATCTGTTTCTATTAGGATTTTCCAATACTTGATGGCCTAGACAATGATGGCCATCAAGTGTTGGCCATCAAGTGTTGGCCATCAAGTGTTGGCCATCATTGTCATATACAAAAGAAGGCAGGGCCCCTGCAACATTGCACAGATCCAATGTGGCCTAGTAGTTCTACCAGATTTTATTTGCTGTGTTGTAATCTCCGCCTCACACCTGAGTTTCACTTATGAGGGTAAAAATGGTTTTCAAAACTTGTGAGTAATAGGGTTGTTTCACACTTGAATGTTACATCTCTCTTTGGGTTCTATATGTAATGTCTCAGTCCAGCTTCAGCACATGTCCTCCATAATTGTAAGGTCCTTATTGCAAGGTGGTGCTGAGTACACTACATAATCTATTAAGCCTATTCATCTGTGAGGAGGTTGGGTTTATGTGTTGAACCTTGGCCAAGCATTCTGCTTTTTGCACACAACTGGCCCCAGGCTAGCTCAACAGAAACTATCCTTGTCAACATTTTGCATATAAAAACAGAAGTAGAGCAGCAAGAAGGCAATTGGGTATTTACTATTTAAATACAGGACAATATGAGGAGGGGAGGGAGGTACCTAAAGGGGAGGAAATGTGGACAAGGGGATTGGGATGAATTTAACTGAAAAATTAAACACTCACACTAATCAACTATTAATTAAAAAGGGATGGCAATCAAGTGCTTGACAGCTGCAAAAGTCAGGAGCAAATGTATTTACCCATTTACGAAATCACCCAATGTTTGCTGTTTCTATGTTTCATGAAATCAGCCCTGATGATGTATTGGTCTGCAGCTGTTATTGGTCCCCTCTACAAGGATTCACTTTTGCGCCCGGTTAGGCGATTATGCGCATAATCGCTGAAGCGTATTTACACCTAATCCCTCTGCACGAGAGGCGGTGAGAAGCGGCGAAGCACATTAACGGATGACCAAAATGTGCTTTACAAGTAGTTAATGCGCATAAGCGCTTGTTCACATAGCCAAAATGCGCTTTAACGGCCGGAGCAAAATAAAACTCGCTATTTAACGCGCATTTGATAATGCGCATAATCGGAGAGATAACGTGCCTCTACGCCCGATTTGCGCTCCGTTCTTGTAGAGGTAAATTTTTTAAAGCGCCTTGAAAGAGCTTTAAACCTCTCTTGCAGAGGCAGCCATTGAAATAAAAAAAATGTAATAATGGAAATACAAAGAGGTAGGCTGACCATATGAAAAGGAGGACAGGGCTCCTGTAACTTTAACAGTTGTAGAGAAAAGGAATTTCAGCCAGTGTCATTTGTATGCAATTAGTTCCTGGTGAAATTCCCTCTTCATCACAACAGTTAAAGTTGCAGGCACTATACTAGAGTGACCATATACAAAAGAAGGCAGGGCCCCTGCAACTTTAACTGTTGTGATGAAGAGGGAATTTCACCAGGAACTGATTACATACAAATGACACTGGCTGAAATCCCCTTTTCTCTACAACAGGTAAAGTTACATGAGCCCTGTCCTCCTTTTCATATGGTCAGCCTACAAAGAGGTAATGGCTCTATATTCTTTCCCTCCCTAACCACCAATGCCTAAATATCCACTGACCATGAATAGAACATAAAAAAGAGAGGAAAGATGGTAAAGAGAAGAAAATAAATAGGAGTATAGGGCTGGTGATCTTGATGGTGGATCGGAGAGAAGGCCATGGAAGTAAGAAGGTAATGTAATAACTCACAAAACTGTGTGTGTTCTAAGGCGTTATGCAGCTCAACAAAGTATTGCTGCATCAATACTTTGCATTTCATATTTATTGTATACAATTCTTATAGCATGTCTCCCAATCATTGTTCAATGGGTGCAGCATTTTGTGACTTACAGCATTGTGATGGAGGACAAGAGGACTGATTTATTAAGGAGTTCTGCCACCTCAGAACTGGATGACACAGGGGCATATCTAGGCACCATACCTCTAGCAATTCTCATTTGTAAACATCCCGTATTTGGGTGCCAGGACACTTTGACTATTATGTTATGTTTGGTTATCCTCAAATGGCAGTCCAGTGTGGTAGATTTATGGGATTTCAGTGCTGTAATTTCCCCTGGGAAGGTTTTGTGGGGGCTACAGAAGCTGATTTTTGTGCATACCATTGCGTACTGTTACAAGTTGGAGAAGACTGGGTATTTCTGAGGCAATGTAGGCCTTGGGACCATATCTAGGGTTTAAACAATGCCACAGTTGCAGGAGTTAGCCTAAATAAATAAATACATGGCTAAGGAAGTCCCCAAATCAATCTCCTCCCCTATTAATTGGTAGAGTGTACAAATTCCTTTCACCACACATTTCTTCCAACACCTCTCTGAATTTCAGGAGGCTTCCACAGAGTTATCTTAATATATGTAATCAAAACTCAGATAGACTTGCTGGATCACCAAAAGCCTGCCGAGTTGTTCTTAAGGTGGGGCAAGATGACATATCTGTGGTGTAATGTAAGGGCATACCTGTATGGGACTGAAGAAGAGGAAGTTCTGATATTCTCAATTAGTGCATCAGATCCTTGAAAATCTGGAACTGCAGAGCCAATGTGGTGTTGGCTGGGACTTGGGAGATCCAGTTTCAAGTCCCCACTTGGCCATGAAGCTCACTGGGTGACTTTGGGGTCAGTCAGTGACTCTAAGCCTAACCTACCTCATAGGGTTGTTGTGAAGATGGAACTGGAGAGAAGGAAGACCATGTATGCCATCTTTGGCTCTTTGGAGGAAAGGTGGAATATAAATGTAACAAACGAACAAATCTACCCATAGGAAGGACAACACAAAACCTTGTAAGATGAACTGGAAAAATGGGACATGCCTGTGTAGATGCATGGGCTAAATTATCTTTCTTATTTCCAATTGATTGATGAAGGATATGCAGCAAGCATTCTGGTCCTGATATATAAAACTGTTGTGGGAGCAGAATTTAAATAATACTGTTTTCATAAAATTGTAGGATTTTTAAACTAATTGACACTTTGTGGCAAAAATAAAACCAGATGGAATTAAGTGTAGCTCAAATTATGGTCAAGGACACGTCATCTTATTGCAAACAGCTGGTGTCAATGATAGGTTCACACCAGACCTTGCCACATGACACTTAAGACATATCACTTGTCAGCAGACATTTTGTACTCACCAGCACAAACCCAGAGTTTACTTTCTTTTAAATGGATTTCCAGTTTTCACTCAAAATTCCTTTCGGGAAGAAGGAATGACATATTATCAAGGCCAAATGCTTGCAACATGCAGTCCAGTCCTACGCAAGTTCAATGGGAACAGATGTGTACAAAATTGTAGCCTATCTGTTGTGTAAATGATTACTTGATCTATTACTTTTTCAACCTAGTTATCAGCCCACTTGTGTCTGGAAAGTGCATCCTAAATTAGTCCTCTGCAAAGCAGGAGTTGCTGATGAGAGGACACGTGTTATTTGCAGGACAGAAACAAAAGGTGGGAAGAAGGATGCTTAACCTTTCCTCTACCTGCCACTTGCCCTCTACAACTTGCCTCAGCCACTTTTCTCCCAACAGTTCTAACCCTCCTCTTCACGGCGCCTGGATGGTGTTGCGCCGGTGGCAGCAGGCATCGAGGCTGCATCGATGCTCCTTCCAGCCATCTACACCGGAAGGAGCGTCAAGGTGGCTTTTGCTGCCGCTGCCACGCCTCTGCCTCCCCAGCGACAGCTGGAGGAGCAGCTGGGAGAATTGGCTCCCCTCTGGTAAGTTTTTTAAAATTTCTTTTTTTAAAATGGGGGGAAGGTTTGGAGGTGCGGAGGTATTTTTTTTTTAGTTTAGCTTTTAGAATGGGGGGAGGTTAGGAGGCGAGGAGGTGGTGCAGCGAGCTTATGGCTCACAGTTCCACCCCCATCCCTGCCCAGCCCATGGCGACCAATTAGTGGTCGCCACAGA
Organism: Anniella stebbinsi; assembly: GCA_029215795.1. Lineage (NCBI taxonomy): Eukaryota > Metazoa > Chordata > Lepidosauria > Squamata > Anniellidae > Anniella > Anniella stebbinsi. The sequence goes on from JARDYH010000006.1 coordinate 41,425,060, forward strand.
CTGGGCACGCCTCGCAGAAGCTCCAGAGCAACAGCGACAGATGGCAAAAGCCGTCGTCGCGTTGCTCAAAGCTAAAGAACTTGGGCTAAATACCCAACTTTTTTAGTGCGGAGCTTTGGGGCTTTGCCCCTAGATGGCTTCGGAGTGGCGGCAGCATCATGTAATCCACCAGCCACCACTCCGAAGCCACCGCGAGGGGAAGTGACCATCTAGAGGTACACCTAGGCATGCATGCATAATCTCAGGAGAGGTGGCAGCCAAGGCTTCCAGACATCTGGCCTCAGTTACCTAAGCATCTTCTCTATCCATATCCTGATCCCAAATATTGTTCCTCCACATATACACTCTTAATTGCAAAGTTTCCATTGAAATCACTGAGACTTTCATCCAAAAGAAAATGCCTACAAATGTCGAATAGCGTACTCCACATAAAGGAAGGACAAAATAAAAAGTGTAAGATGGTACCCTGCAGTTAGACATGGAGAATAGGATGCTTCTGCGTAGACATAGGCGAAAAGCTTATCTACACTACTGCTTTAAACGGTTTATAACAGTTTTAAACCGGTTATAACCATTATTAACTGGTTTAAAACTGTTATAAACCGTTTTAAAGCAGTAGTGTAGATAGGGTCTAAGTAACCTCTCTCCTTGCCTGATTCTAATTGATTCATGATAATTATGTCAGCAGGCACTTTTGTCCTGACAGAAAACTGTTGTGAGAGCAGAATGCAAATAGTATAAGTTTCTTCGGATTGCACTATGTTTAAATAATTAACATATTGTGGCTGAAATAAAACCAGATGGCTTCATCTGGGTAACACTCCCTTGAATTCTTCATAATGGATCGTTTGCAAAATATGGGCCTTTAAACTGATTTATTCCTTGTTAATAGCTGTTCCTATACTCTGGTATGGCCTCTGCACTTATTCAAACCACCATTTTAACCTGGTACTTAAGAGTGCAGATTTCAGATTATTCTAGTACTTGCAATTGTTGGTGCCCACACTTGTTATTACATAAAATCAATTAGACAGAATACATGTGTGGTCTGTGGATTTGATTTAGAAGTAACCAATGCTTCAGTAATGTGCAATTACAAGAAACCTAATGACCTCTTTCTATTGTATGAAACTTCAATGGCATCTAATATTCTCTGATTAAATGCTCTTTAGCTAGAATGTCAGAAAATACTATATAATGATTAATAATTTTGTAATCAATACCAGCTTTTAGCCTTATTTGGTTCCTCAACAATCTTCATAATCAACACTTTACAAAGATAGTTGCTGATGTTTTAACCTTAAATAGTTCTAATGTGTCTTGTATTTTGTTAGGGCAATACTTGATTCTAAAATTAAGATTATCCATTAGCCCTGTATACTGTTTTCTGTGTGCATACATACGAGCTTGTTTTTAAACTTGTATATTGTCTTGGGGCCCTTTTGGTCAGAAAGATGATGAATAAATATTGTAATACATAATAAAATATGTACACATATATACGTGCACATGAACACACACACATGGCCACTTTCCATCTTTGTTGATGACTAACTGAAGTCCCATTGATTTCAGTTGGTTTATTCTAAGCATGACTAAGTCTGGATCTAAACCATTATCTTTCTATTAATACTTGTATAGAAACACGTCTCTTTCTTGGATCCAATCCAATGAAACAGTCCACCTCTGTGTGCATCAAGAATATATCTGTTCCCATCCAGCTGGTGCCTGCAGTTTTCTGGGTTCATCACCAACTAATTACACTTTTGTCCATAACTTGGAGAGATCGATGCTTACTATTTTTAATTAATAAAATTAGGAAACAGTTTGGTTAACATCTTTTCTGCTGCTTCACACAACTAATTTCAAGCACCACAAACTTTTACCAAGAAACAAACTCCCTAGTTAGTTGAAATATATGGGTTGAGGGATAGCAACTGGCAGCCTGAGGCTTGAATCTGCCACACAGAAGACAACGTACAGTGCACTTTAAATTAACAGACAGAACAGTGGAATTAGTGACAGTAGGCCAGTAGATCTGAGTGAGGGCTATTAATCTACATGAGGCTATGAATGCACTATATCTATTTTTAGTTTCATCCCATAATTAATATCTGAGCACTACTACCTTTCTTGCTTTTCCACTACCTAACCTCTAGGTGGCATTGTAGTATAACAGAATAGCGCAAATACACAAGTGGCATTGCTTTCACAAATAACACTGCATTTCCCCTGCTCCAAACAAACTCGATGAACGTGCTCTTTAGACACAGAAGATAAACCGGAGGGTCAAAATATCATCTAAAGAACCTGTAAACAACTGTGAGTAGGGAATGATAAGTACACAATAAATGCTTTGTGTAGACAACCTGAGTTTCCATCAGTTTGTTGCTACTTGGATGAGCAGGGAGGAGGCAATTCACCTCAACACATGTTCAAATGGAAGACAACTAGACAACTGCTCCCTCCCCCTCAAATTTTGCTCTATACACTCTTGTTTACTGGAGAGGTGCCATATTCTGTTGAAAGAGCTGAGAGGTTACAAACTAGCTTCACAGCTTCCCTGCTTTGAGAGCCATATGTGAATACTCAAATTCAGGTTCTCAAAGTATTGTTCTGGGGAAAGACCCACTACAGAAGAGTAGACAGAATACTCTGAAGGTGAAAGCTACAGGGAACAGGATGTTCATGTTTCATGCACGCTTAATGCTGGGATTACTCAAACACTTTGAATATACTGTCTGCTTTTTCTCTGAAAAGAAAAAAAAATGGGCAGCTACATTCATAGCCAACAGTAGGAAATATGGCTCAACCCTTAAGCTCCAATCAGTTTGTTCCCAACTCCGCTCCCTTGGGAGGTGAGCTAGTCTGATTGTTAGAGTGTTCACTATGAGGAAAAAGTAGGATGTTCACTATGAGGAAAAAGTAGGAATATTCATTTATAAGCCTATTTTAAAAGCTGGAATGACTCAGAAGATTTTGCATTCTATTTTCAAAGCAATCATTAGCAATCAGCCGCTGCAATCGTTTTCTGTTCTCTCTTAAACTTCCGGAGAGAACACCTCACCATATTGGTATTTGGAAAGTTACAATGTATCATCCTGGCTAGGGTTGTGATCATAACGTTTTTAATCTGAAATTTAGCACAGCAGTTTGGTCAGCTGCGAAGCAGTTTAGGTAATCAAAAAAACTGTAAGAATCGTAACATACAAGAACGATTACACACAAGACCTCCACTAGGAAAAACTGGTTGCTTGTATTAGAGCTGTAATGCTGGTTTGGTATCTCCCAATCTCTTTACATAGGAATCAAGAAGTTGTTGTGGGGAGTGAACAGTATATTTTGTATAAACACATTTTAAGAAAACATTGGTTCTTTGAAGGGCAGGATATTGACCAAAAGTTGAAAGTGCTTGGCAGATGCTCTGGTTCTACATTTGCAACAAGTCATGCTGCTATATGCAAGATGTGTGTCAGAGAAAAGTATTGGGCAGACCATGTATTTGGTAAGGGTATGGAACAGCGTTCCCCCATCCTGCTGCCCTCCAAATGTTTGAGATGACAAGTCCCAGCATTCCCAACCATGGGACATACTGACTTGCAATGGTGGGACTTGTAGTCCAACACCTTTGGAGGGCACCAGGTTGGGGAAGGGTTGCTCTAAACAAAAAAAAGAGAAGTAGGTGGCCCTAAGTTGTTTGTCATCAGTTTTCCACAACCTCATGGTCACCTCTGCATATCATATTCTCCATCTTGTCCTCATGGTTTATCTGCTTTGGGAGGATGAGAATTTCACTTGCACTTTCTGCCTCCTTAGGGAGGAAGTGGCATTAAGGCTTGTGAGCCTAAACTCCCAATTTCCCTGCTTTTTGGTGCTTGGTTGGAAACTGTAGAGCGTTAACGTTGTTTTTGTAAACTGTAGGTTTTTTGTTTAATGAATTTCATGGCTTTGTGTAACGGATGACTGGATATTATACAGTTGACAAGCAAGCCAGCATCAGCAAGAATGTTACATCATTTTGACATCCAATATAAAATCAAAGCTAGTTATATGTGTTGCACCCACTTTTCAAAATAATAAATGAACCCCAGAAGTTATGCTCTCTCACTTGAAATCTGAGGGGTCTCATTTGAACTTTTCAATAGCCATTGTCCAGAGATAGGGGGAATCTACACGGAGTGTTGTTGCGTTAAAAACTGGTCAGATAAGAGTTTTAAATATTGTCGTAGTAAAACATCTTAGGCCGCATTACTGAGTACTCACGTTACAGGAGAAAACTTCTTCAGTCTTTAAAGCGGTGTGTGCAGTCACACACTCTTCTGTCCTGTCTCTTTCTCTTTCATTTTTACAGTGAGTTTAGGGCAAGGCATTGTGGGTGTTGTAGTTCAGTCACCACTTCCTCCTTTGTTCCTCTGTCATACCCTAGCAAGTAAAGGGCTAGGCATTGTGGGTGTTGTAGTTCACTCACCCACTTCCTCTTTCTTCCCCACCAATCAACTGCTAAGCATTTGGGCACCGGTCAACGAAGCACTGCCCCCACGAATCACAAACAGTAAGGAAGGACACATTATTTTACTTAAAACGATTTATTAAAAGTGAAACCGTTGTATATAACTGAAGGGATTTTTTAAAAACCTCAGATATACAACGTTATAGGGAGTGCGTCATGTGGCCCAAAGAGTTTTTATAACCCTTATAAAACATTAAAAACCTAGCGTGTAGATTGCCTCATAGGTTTTCTATGACCGACTCATGAAAAGAAGCATTTCATGTTTTGTGTCTGTATTTGGAGACAACTTGAAAAATTGTTCTATTGGAATAAAAAATCCCTGATTAATTCTGGAAGCACATAAGATGATACAGGAAAATATCCTATATTAGAATAAGTTACAGTTTACTATATTAATTATTATAGCTCATTTTATGCTAAATGCTTTTTCTTCCTGTTTGCATCTTAAAGTAGTAGATTGTGACCATGCTTGTGGTCAAGTTTCAAGCCTGCATGGGCTGCATTTCCATCCATAGATATTTAGTTTAAACAATCCATTGAATTTCCTTGATTCTTTAAAAGCAACATATTTGCTTTTAGATTTGCCACTCTCAGCACTCTGCGTGGGCTATGTATGCCTGCTCCGTCTGCCCTGTTGTTCCCTGCAAGGCCCAGCTAGGGGAAGTCAGTAAATTAAACCCAGGGATGAAGGATGGGATTCCATCAAGTTCAGCTGAGAGCGAGTGCTGTAGAACATGGACCTAACAAGAATGGTGAGGCCAGGTTTCTGGCGACCCATCTAGGCAACTTTATGGCCTGATAATCCCTCTGTTTGGTAGCTTGCAGAAGCCTTATAAAGCAAATGGGCACATGAATACTGTTATTATGGTCTGCTACTTTGTTTGTCTTTAGTAGTCTGAGGTCCAGACCTCTTCAGAGGGGGAATAGTGTTATGTCATAGGGTGAGGACAGGCCATCCAAAATGGTGGCCAGCACAACATCTTGTGATACTAAATTCTATAGTTAACCAGAACTGTACACTGTATTCTAACTGTGGTCGCACCATAGATTTGTATAAAGGCAGTATGATACTGGCAGTTTTATTCTCAATTACTTTTCTTATAGCGCCTAACATGCAGCTTGCCTTCTTTACAGCTGCCACACACTGGGTTGACATTTTCATTAAGCTGTCAACCACATTACCAAGATTTTTTTTTCTTGTTTAGTCACTGCAGTCTCAGATCCCATCAGTGTATATGTGATGTTGGGATGCTTTGCTCCAGTGTGCATCACTTTAAAAATGCTTACGTAGAATTGTTGTTGCCATTTTGATGCCCATTTTCCCACTACGGAGAGATTTTTTTGGAGCTCTTTGTAATCTCACTTCATTTTAAAAACCCTAAATATTTTGGGATCAGCAGCAAATTTAGCCAACTCACTACTCACTCCTAGTTCCAGTTCAAATTATTATCATAATTAATAATAATTAGTAGTAGTAATACATTTATTAGTATTACATTTATATCCTGCCTTTTTTCCTCTTGCAAGGAACGGAAGGTGGCTTACATGATTCTCCTCCATTTTATCAGCACAACAACTCTGTTGAGTAGAAGAGTCAGTGCGTGCCCCAAAGCACCCATGGTAGAGTTGGGAACATTCTGAATTCTCTTAGCTTGTCTAATATTTTTTGATCAGGTTGAACAAAACTATTGTGTATTCTTTTCTCCAGTACCAACATCTTTGACAGGCTTCATATAGGATTCATTGACCACAGGTTATTTTTAGAGCAAAAAAATAAAAATAAAAATCCAAACTTGGATAGTTTAAATTAAATTAAGCAATATTTCTAAACAGCCACATGGCTATTCTTGGTACTGGGTCAGATGTAGTGATATAAGAGGATGTTCAGGTTCCATTTAATTGATCAGTTGCAAAGAAGCTTCTCTAGTAAGGAGGAAGAGGAAAGCCCTGGACTGATCATTCTTTCAAGTGCCATATCTCCCCCCCCCCCCCCACAAAAACCACTGAGGTAGGTTAGGCTAAGAGTCTATGACTGGCCCAAAAATATCTAGTGAGTTTCTTCTCCTGCTGACTTTCACAGAAATGTAAAACAAATGTTTGGTAATGTTTGGGTGTATGGCATGTGCTACCTTTACCCTCACAACAACCCTGTAAGATAGGTTAGGCTGGAAATCTATGCCTGGCCCACTGTCTGTCTATGTCTGTGTGCCTGCCTCTTTCATATATACACACAGAAAGGCATCCTTGTGTTTGTTCTTTACTTACTACATACCATAAACTACGTGTGTATAGAGAAGGCAGTCACAAATGATGCAATACACTCACTTTTCGCACTTCCTAATACATTTGTTTCCCAACTTGGGTCCCCTCTACAAGGATTCACTTTTGCGCCTGGTTAGGCGATTATGCGTATAATCGCTGAAGCGCATTTACACCTAATACCTCTGCACGAGAGGAGGCGAGAGGCGGCGAAGCGCATTAAGGGATGACCAAAATGCGCTTTACAAGTAGTTAATGCGCATAAGTGCTTGTTCGCATAGGCAAAATGCGCTTTAACAGCCGGAGCAAAATAAAACTCGCTGTTTAACGCGCATTCGATAATGCGCATAATCGGAGAGATAATGCGCCTCTACACCCAATTTGCGCTCCGTTCTTGTAGAGGTAATTTTTTTAAAGCGCCTTGAAAGAGCATGAAAGGCATGAATCTAACACTAACATTTGTAATTTTTACTATATTAAGATTAAAGAATCCATCTTCATCACGTGCAAATCAGAGAACCTACCATTTTTCATATTACTGTTCAAGAATTAGGATTCTTTTCCTAATTATGCCTTACATGGAAGTTGCCTTTTTCACAGCAGCCAGGTTGACATTTTCATCAAGCTATCTACCTTGCCTGCCTCAAATTCTTCCTTGGTTACTCACTGCTAGTTAGCTCAGATCCTATCATTTTTATGTGAAATTGTGATCCTCCTCACAATGTGCATCACTTTATATTTGCTTACATCAAACAGCATTTGCCATTTTGATGGCCGTTCTCTCGGTATGGAGAGATCTTCTTGGAGCTCCTAACAGTCCCCCTTTGTTTTAGCAAGACTAAATAATTTGGTATCAGCACCAAACATGACCATGTCAATGCTCACTTCCCCCCTCATTCTAATATTATGAGAAAGGGAAAAACTGCCTCCCTATCCACTTTCTGCACAACATGCATAATTTTGTATACCTTTATCCTGTCTCCTGTAGTCACAATTTGTTTAATGCTGCAGCACTTGCCCTGAGGAAATCACGCTGCTTATGGTTAAACTAAAACCCAACAATCATAAGGAATACAAGAGAATACAAGAGAAGCGATATGAACAAAAAGGAAAAGGAAGTATGAGCAAAAGCATAGTACTTATTTTAATGTTTGCCCCACTTTTTGCAGCGTATAAAGCAGCTTACACAAAGTAAAAGACTCTTGAACAAAATTATCAGACACAGAATAAGAGAGGTCCTCTTATGGATCAGTAATTGGTTAAAGAACAGAAAGCAGAGAGTAGGAATAAATGGTAAATTCTCCCGATGGAGGGAAGCAATTAGTGGGGTCCCACAGGGATCAGTATTGGGAAAAATGCTTTTCATCTTGTTAATAAATGATCTGGAATTAGGTGTGAGCAGTGAAGTGGCCACGTTTGCAGATGACACCAAATTATTTAAGGTTGTTAAAACACAACGGGATTGTGAAGAACTCCAAAGGGATCACTCCAAGCTGGGGGAGTGGGCATCCAAATGGCAGATGTGGTTCAATGTAAGCAAGTGTAAGGTGATGCACATTGACGCAACACCCCCCCCCCCCCCAAAAAAAAACTTCAAGTAAAACCTAATGGGATCCGAGCTGGCGGTGACCGAACAAGAAAGAGATCTTGGGGATGTGGTGGGCAGCTCAATAAAAATGTCAACCCAGTGTGTGGCAGCTGTAAAGAAAGCAAACTCCATGTTAGGCATTATAAGAAAAGTAATTGAGAATAAAACTGTCAGTATCATACTGCCTTTATACAAATCTATGTACGCTTAGAATACTGTGTACAGTTCTGGTCATCACACCTAAAAAAAGATATTATAGAGCTAGAAAAGTGCAGAAAAGGGCAACTAAAGCAACTAAAATTATTAAGTGACTGGAACATCTCGCCTATGACAGAAAGTTACAACAGCTGGGATTGTTTAGCTTGGAAAAAGGGAGGCTAAGAGGGACATGATAGAGGTGTAAAATATGCATGGTGTGAAGAACGTGGATAGGGAGACATTTTTCTCCCCTCCCATAATACTATAACCAGGGGTCATCCCATGAAACTGATTGGTGGGAGATTCAGGACAAATAAAAGGAAGTACTTCTTCACACAGCACATAGTTAAATTATGGAATTTAGTACCACAAGATGTAGTGATGGCCACCAATTTGGATGGCTTTAAAAGGGGGTTGAATAAATTCCTGGAGGGAAAGGCTATTACTAGCCCTGAAGGTTATGTGCTCCCTCCAGTATCTGAGGTAGTAAGCCTGTGTGCACCAATTGCTGGGGAACATGGGTGGGAGGATGCTGTTGCACCATGTCCTGCTTTGTTGGTACCTGGTTGACAGCTGGTTGGCTACTGTATGAACAGAGTGCTAGACTTGATGGACCCTCGGTCTGATCCAGCATGGCACTTCTTATGTTCTTAAAATGACCAGAAGTAAAATGTAAGATCAATACAGGATAAAAAGGGCACAATAATATTTACAAAACTCACAACAGAAATAGTACCTAGCCCCTACTGAGAGCCTATGACATATTGAGAGAATCAAGCAGCGGAGTAAGAGAACACAGACAGACACACACACACACACACACACACCCAACAAGAAAATAACTTGTAAATTGTAGAATTATTATTCTGCAGAAAAGCAAAGCAAATCTTTACCCCCTCCACCCCCCATCCCCGAGGCTCCAATTTTTAAAATGCTGCAATCATCTGCATGCTTACCTGGGAGTAAGACCCATTGCATTTAATGGAGCTTACTTCTGAGTAGACTGTTAGCACTGTTAAGGGAATCCAGGAGGCAGTCGGTCACTCCCCCTGGCCTTTCAACATTCGAATCCAGTTGGAGAGGGGGAAGGAAGGCAGGGAGAGAGGTGCTTCTCCACATGCCTTCCTTAGAGGGAGCTCCATTTGTTACTGTGGGAGCTTATAAATCGAATTGAAAACAAACTAAAGGGAATTTTAAGAAAAGAACACCTAGTCTATCAACTCTAAGGCAAAAGGAAGAGGACATTGTTGGAATTTTAATTATTTAACCTGTCAATTCGTAAGGGGACCTCGACAAAAATTATCGCCAGTCCTGTCTCAAATACCAAAGTGAGCCTGAGAGCTTCCTCCCTTTTTCGACTTTAAACGGCCCTCCTTCCCTCAATCATTCACCAATCTTCTTGAAATTTTCAGGTTATGTAAAACCAACATGTCTTTCTGGCACATGTAATTTTCAGGAAGATTGGTGAAACATTTTCGATTTTATGAATGTTAGAATGATCACCTCCCAATTACCCCTTTAACTGGTGGAATGTGTTTTTTACTGAGTGATCTTAACAAGAGACTCACGACTGTGAGACTCTTAATATTTGTGCATGTGGGGGAAGAACTATGAACACAACTTAAATTTCTCCACAAAGAAATGTAAAACTGGGCAGGAATAACATCAGGGGAGGGCTAGAGTCGGAGGAGGTCCCTCTGCTGCCTTAAGGTTTCATTGAAGTTTTTAACTACAGCAATTCACGCAGCTGAACAGGCGAGCCCATTTTAAATGTAAAGAATACCCTGGCTGCTCAGTAATACAAGCAGCTGTACCAGAAACCTCAAAGGCATGTGTGCCCGAATGTGTGGTTCTCTCCTCTGTGTATGTGCACAGTTTTGCAGATTGCAGTCTTTTTAAAAAGGAAGTTGAGGTAGGAGCACTTTAAAATGGTAGGAGTTGTGGACCTATTATATTTCGTTGTTAATCTGGCCCTGCCTAAAAACTGTTAAATGTTATAGGTATAATTCTTTTTAAAGGGTGGCTTGTTCAAAAGCCTTGATTAAACATTTTACATTCAGATTTTTTGCCTGGACTATAGTAGAATCTCCTGCCCCTCCCCCCACTGCACTACACCTTTTGTAAAAACAACAACCCCACAGCATTTAACCACACATGATCACCTAGCATAGCTTCCGTCTATACACATTTCTGAAATACTTTCATTCCAACCTGTTTTGGAAGGAAGTTTGAAGAAGAGTGGAAACCTGGCATTTAACTCAACAGGGAAGAAGTGGTTTCCACTTCACAAAGAAAGCGGGGTGGGGTGAGGAGTTATAAAAAGAACATCAAATGTTACAGCTAAGTATGGTGATGGAAGATAAGAAAAGTCTAGAGAGAGGCAAAACTCATGCAGATACTTGCCCTTGGGTAAAGGCTGGGCCAAACCTTGACTTGTCTTTCTCTAATCAAAACATGTCAATATTTCTTAACAACCAGATCTGGGCAGATGGATGTTTTAAATCATTCTTTTTCTTAAACTTAAGGCACAATCCTATGCAAGTTTATGCAGAAAAATGCCAACTCCCAGCATAGGATTGTGCCCTTAGAGTTAGACCAGCCTTCTCCATTCTGGTGCCCTCTGGATGCTTTGGACTTCAAATCCCACTATCCCCAGCCAGAATGATGAGAGTTGCAGTCCATCATATCTGGAGGGACCAGGTTGGGGAAATCCAGAATAGTGTTTGTTTGGCTTGGACAGGGCAAATTGTTGCCTGATTGGGGGGGGGGGGAGAGGAGACACCAACTTCCCCCCTCAAGACTTTAACCTCCTCATTGCTACAGAATTTGATCTATTCAGTGACTTCTTCTCCCAACTATCTGCCAAGAGGAAATAACTTTGCTGCACTGGGAGTCTGGGAATCCTAGAAAACAATCTCAAATCCATAAAATAATTGAAGTGTAGTTTTACTGAGCTGTTCAGTTCGGTTCTGATTTTTATTACAATGTCAACAAGTGTTTAATTTGTTTTAAAGTTTAGGTTCTTAAATCTGAGTGATATACGGTAGTTTACGGCTTGCTGGCAAGAGCTACTGTGGAAAAAAAAAGGAAAGTGTATATAAAGGCAGTTCTAAGTTTGACATTATAAAGCAGGGAGCAAAGCCAAAAGCAGCAAGAAGCACAGCTTTCCCAGTCCTGGCCGGCTTTGGGGACTGCTCACTTATTGACATCAGTCGCTATGGGATACATTTCTCTGCTCTTAACCAATCTCATCTGGAGAGTGTAATTAAAAGAGAAATGTCTTAATATGTAATTTCTCTCTCCAAAACATTTACAGATGTTCACTAGGGAGGCAATCCACGAAGTAGCACTGTTCTGTCGCACATCTCCTATTAACTTTAGGAGATGGGGGGGGGGTTATGCTTATACAAGCAACAGTGTTTTCTTGTGAATTGTGCCCCTCGCTGCTAGTGTCTGGGGGCTGATTCCCCCTTAATAACTTTGTGGTGGCTTCTAAGACCTAATTTTGAAAGAAGCAACCATTTATTCCACTTGAGAGAGTGGGGGAACCTGGAGCGGATCACTTTATATATACATGTATTTGTTTTTTAACTTGGATGGTTTTATAATTACAGCCAACAGCTATATTCTGCTACACATTTTAAGGGCTTCAGCTATTCTGCAGAGAAGAGATTAAGCAGCATCCAACCCTAAGTTCGAACAAATAATGAAGTACATTTTAGGCTTTAGCGAGTTCGCTGTGTGTTTTCTGTGAGCCTTCTTTAGCCAGCTCCTCATTTTCCAGGTCCTGTTAAAAGCATTTATAGAAATGCAGAGAACAAACCTTAGAGGTGATCTACTTTTATGTATGTGCCGGACACGAGAAAGCGATAGCGTAAAATGGACAGGCTTTATAGAAGCTCTTGTCCCCAGAGAATTTTTAAAAGGGGGGCTTTCCTCAGCTGGCTGAAAACTGTGCAAGCAGACGTCTTTTGCCTGTGCCGCCGACTGCACACGTGTCAGCCCCACTTCTGCAATGTTAACTGAAGTGGAACTTTTTCCTCAGAGCCAAGTACTTCATGATTTACACAGCCATATCAAATATCTCTGGAGTACCCTGCAAGAAGGTGATGGCTAAAACCTCAGTTTTGACATTCGCAGCCCAGACACAGTTGTCTGATTGAAGTCCCCCCCTTTTTTTTTTGGTCACGGGCTTTGATTGGAGCCAGAGCCTTGAGTAAATCAGAAGAATTTTTCGATTTTTCTGAGGGCTATGAGCACTAAGCATTTTCTGGTCCTATTTCCTGCCATATCTAAAACAACAGCAGCTGCATGGGCCTGATAGAGAAGCATCCCAGAGCACAAATTTTCACAAATTGGGTGGGAAAGAAAAGAGGGGGGAGAAGACATTTATTTAGGGAGCTGATAACACATGTACACATATGGCATCAGATTTGTTGTTGCCGATGATAGCCGTTCAGGCTGAGGGCAATGAAGTTAGAAGCAAACCAAACCCTCAGCTGTGACCATGGGAATAATACGTTTCCATGCTGGCTAGGATAACAGAGAGCGCCGCAGTGTACTTGTCCTATTGTACTGAATATCAACCTTTGATTAGCTAATGTCTCCAAAGGATAGATAAGGAATGATAAGTGACTCAGACTTGAAGGCTTTCATGTCCTTTCTTTACCATGACTGTGGCTGTTTAAAAATGCTGTGTATGTTTCCAATAAGGAAGGGTTGCCTGTGAGAAAATTATTACAGAATTCAGAAGGGTTCCAAATAAACAGCACGCGCTTCAATGGAAAAAAATGAACCATTTCAAACAATATTGTTGTCAACATTTTCTAGGCCACTGATTTCCAGATTCTGGGGAAAAAACCCACCAGCTGTTGGCAAGAGCCAGGAGGTTGAGTTGCCATGCTGTTGATGATCAGCTTGCTATTCTGTTGACAGCGGTACAAAGTAGTGATGTACGACCTTTCGTTGTTTCCATTTGTAATATTCTTATAAGAATACATGGTGCAGCAATATTTGAAAGACGGGACATCAGGTTCTGGTCTCCAGATCTCAAAAAATATATTATGGAGCTGGAAAAGACACAGAAAAGGGCAACCAAAATGCTGGAGCACCTTCCCTAAGAGGAAAGGCTATGACATCTGGGTCCTCTTAGTTTAGAAAAAAGGTGACTAGTGCGGTACATGAGAGAGGTTGATAATTCCTCTATGGTGTAACAAGGTGGATAGAGACAAGTTTCCCCCCTCTCTCATAATATTAGAAACTGACTGGCAAGAGATTCAGCACAGGCAAAACTACTTCTTCAGCCAACGTGTAACTAATTTATGGAATTTGCTAACAGAAGATGTGACCATGTCTATCAGTGGCTAATAGCCATGATGGTTATGAGAAATCTCCATTCAATATGCCTCTGAGTACCAGTGACTGGGAAGAAACAACAGGACAGGGTTATTGCTAGATGGGTGAACTTACCCCAACATGAATTGTAATTTGCTCCTCAAGTTATTCATTCCTCAGTCCAATCTCAGATGAAAGTTCTCTATTATTTCGAGATCTCATATATATACAAACTGTTGAGTATGCATATCAACACAGTGCATCTTGGAAACTGTAGTATGACATCACACTATGGATCATGATGCCATGAGTCATTACATTATATTTCCCTCTCTGACTGGCTGCTTTCATGTGCTCTACTTTTCTGCCCTGCAGTCAGTATGGAGCTGCTGGAGCTTGAGGGAAGGTTGCAGCATGAGTGCCTGTGGTACAGGTAGGAGCTGTGGAAGAGGTACCTCCACTGGGTGAAGCCCAGATTTCTTCCTCACCTGCCAGCCACCCCAGGCTGCGCTGATCCCATTCCAACCTACTCCAACTTGGATCTTCTTTTCAGTATGTCCTCATAATGCCACCCACTCACACCAAGCTCTACAGTATTTTATTTTTACTTATCAAAGAAGAAGAAAAAATCTGTCCAATACTAGAGAGAAATGACCTCAGTTGACTAGTTGGACACAGAAAGGAAACCAATCCACGAATGAGAAAGAAATGCTGAACAAGGGGTGGATACTAACGTACATGGCTGTTTCGTCAATCACGATTGGTTTGCTGAAGGATTTCAAACCCTAACTTTTCACTGATTGCATTAGAAAATAGTAACTAAAGCTTTAAGGATCATAATTCCATAAGCATGAGCAATGCAAATGAGACATTTCCATTTCTTTAAGGAAGTCAAGGGTTAAAACAACCAACATCATGACATGCACAGAGATAGTGGAGTTTAGATGCTTAGTCATACAGACCACACAGGCGCAGAACAGAATTATGAACTCGTAATCAATTTTGGTTTGAATAATGAAAATACTAAAGTTCTTAGATGGGGACATTATGAACATAACAGTTTCTGTCAATGAACGGCCAAATTTCAAGATTCTGTGGCATCCATAGTCGTTACTTCCATGTCCTGCTTTTAGACTTCTAAGAAGTATCTGGTGGACCATTGTGGGAAAGAGCTGCTGGACTGGATAGATCTTTGGTGTGACCCAGCAATCCTTGTGTTTAGCACTGTCAACTGCTTGAAAAAATATTTAATTTTCTTCTTCAAGAGTTTTAAATGGGCTTGCAAGGTTTTGAGCATGCACATTCTTGCAACGCTGCTTGGGAGTTTTAGTACGAGGTTTGGGGAAAGCATCTCATTTCCTACTTCAAAGACGAAAGCCACAAATAGTTCAGGAAGCTTTCACCCACACCCCTCTTCACCTGCTTCATACAAAAGCAAAAGCAGCAGTGAGGAAATACAGAAGAATTTTCCCATTAATCTCCATGGAAATGTCCCATAGCAGGGCTCAAGTTGGTGTGAGGGGCAGTGCAGATCCACCACCATCACTCATGCCCTGGTCAAATGTATGTCATTCCCAAGCAACTGATTGCCCAGGAGCCAAGTATTGTACTGAAAGTATATTTTCATTTTACAAGTTCATGTAAATCACAGCAATCAAGGTCAGTTTAATTCAAAAGTAAGGGTTCAAAGAAATAAATCTCTGAGCATGTGGTAACAGTGCTCCTGGTTTGGGGCACTTAGTCAGATAAGTGCCAAATGTGCAAAGATAAGAAATGCTTCAACTCCACCACCAGTCAAGGAGTTGGTTTCACAGTGTTACAACTTTGCTATCCTTCCCTTCCTCCTCATGATATGTGGGCTGCTCTGAATAAACTCCATAAACAGTGGCTGGATTGTTGGCCACATGTCAAGGCCAATGGGTCCATCATTGGAAGTACCCTGGCCTTTCTGCTCTTCCTCCTTGCTGCTGCTACCTGTTTGCTCCCCAACCTCTTCCTGGCAATGGAACAGATGATAGCACTGGGGAGGACGAAGAGGAGCAGTTGGCAGTACCAGCAGTGAGGAGGAAGAGGAGGAGGGATAACTTTAGGAGAGACAGGTTGCCATTGAAGCTCCCTTGACTAACGCCCTTCCAAAACCTAAAGGCAGCTTTGGAAGTCAGAGAGGTGCCATATTTCTCCTAGCAATTATCTCTTCAGGAACTGGTCTTACCCTTTGAGAACCATGATCTAAAGAAAACAAACTCTTACCAATAGGATCCATACCAACTAACCAATCCAAAGATCCAGTAAAAGAATGGCTTGGGATGCAATTTGAGAATGAGAATAGGATGTATTCTATCTCCAGTATATACAATAATATTCACTAACAATGTTCTAAGGAGGCTGCAAGTAAGAGAAAAAGAAGTTGGCAGCCCCTGCCTCGTTTGTTGTTGGGGTAGGAAACAGGATGGCATGCTTCCGTTTCTATTTCTACCCAAAGCTTTAGTCACAACTAGATTTATGTATAATGTAAAAAGAAAAAGGGAAAAAAGAAAAAAAATTCTGAGCCTCCAAAAGTTGCATTTCTGTAGTTCAATTATATAGATGCATGAAATAGGAAGAAACCCCATTCAAGCTTAATAAAAACTGTTTAGCATTTCCGCTTAACAATCCTGTTCTTATTCATTCAGTTTCTGGGTCTGAGCCATCTTTTGTAGGAACAGCACATAAAAGACGGCATTTCATAATTCTTAATCCTTTCTCAAACAGTAGAGCTGCAGGCAGACCTCAGAATGAAAAAAGTTAATAAATAATATTTTGATTCATTTATCCTACATATACAAACACCACTAAAGTGAATGGTTGAGACAAACAGCTTTCTTTCTTATTAAAAAAGATGAGCACTACAGTGATTTTGGTCTGGAGGTACTTAATAATCTATCTGAAAACTACTTGGTGCAGGTGTTTCCCCAAACTAATATGAAATGTAGCATTAAAACTTGTGTGGGTGGTTATATTTTCTGCTTTCAGTTTCTGTTG
Source organism: Anniella stebbinsi (assembly GCA_029215795.1). NCBI lineage: Eukaryota > Metazoa > Chordata > Lepidosauria > Squamata > Anniellidae > Anniella > Anniella stebbinsi. The sequence continues at coordinate 41,441,970 of JARDYH010000006.1, forward strand.
TGTTAGCATAGGCTTTCCTCCCATTATGAATCTGTGAATGCTAGGTGCAAATACGAGATAGCAATATACAAAATGCAGCAAAACATTCACAGCTTCAGTATTTTTTACATACCCATAAATCCACCCATTAACATCATCTCCAACACTCTCTGCCAGCAATCTCTTGATTAATTGATAAATCTGAGAGACAGATCACCCAGTCAGCATTGTGGAAAAGTGAACCTGAGTTTCTATGGGCCTAGTCTTTAACTCCATGCACAATTCTACACTGCCTCTCAATATTTTTAAACATTATTTTCTTTCTTTCTCTCCCTTTCTCTTTATATGCAAGGAAATCTTCACAGTTAGGGAAACTGGAGAAACAGCCTTGGGCTGCATCCTAGACTCACTTACCTGGGAGTAAGCGCCATTGAACTCAGTGGGACTTACTTCTGATTAGACATGTGTAGGATCGCAGTGTTAGAATCTTAACACATTTCAGTCACTGAGCAGGGCTCCTTATATCCATTTCTCATGATAAGCTGATGATCTGTTCTGTGGTCAACTTTGTAACCAGTCTCCTTATTAAATAAAAGTGGTAGCAGTTACACATGCCCCTATATCCCTGCTGACTTATCCACTTTGTGAAAGATGTCTATCTGCTCTTTTGACTTTGCTTTGAGATTCAGTTGCAATACCTGCTGGTATTATGTTATTCTTAAGTCTGAGCCCTCTGATGCTATTCCCAAACCTCGCTTCTATTACGAAAACATTTGTAAGCTTTCCTGCATTACATGTAATGCTTTAAAATCCTTTTCGATCCCTTTCCCTGTAATCTCTGTATTGCTGGAGCATGCAGATCTGAACCTCAATTGATGAAAACTGTGGGAGCTGTCCTACAAGCCATGGAACTCTTCTGATTTTTTTTTTTACAAGATGAAGATGCGGCCTAAGCATACACGTTTTCAGACAAAACATTAAATGCACTCCAGCAATCACTCAGTGAGCCATAGAAGCCTTGCAGCAGTCACAGTGTGTTCCTAATCTTGAACTTGAGAGGTTTGGGAAAACTCTGAAAGCCAGGGTAGCTATATTGTCAGGGATCTCTCTTAAATGTAGAGGTGAGGCACAGTGGTGTTGAGGTGCGGACTCCTCCACATCCTCCCCCTCCCACAACATCCTGCAGTGCTGAGTGCCGCTACTGAAAGCTTCAGGAAAGTGGTGCTATGGGAGATATCATAGCTCAGTGGTAGAACACTCTGCCCCACCTCTCCCATGTTCAATCCCTGGGAAAAAAGGGATCAAGTAAGAGGTGATGAGAAAAGCCTCTTCCCAATACCCTGTTTCCAATGAAAGGAGACAATACAAACGAGACAATATAGGAAAGATCAAGGGTCTGACCTGGGACAAGACAGCTTGCTATACAGCCTCAGTAGAGCATGTATATCATGCTGTGTCTGAAAAACCCAAAAATGGCATGCAAAACAAGGTGACTCTTGTGTCATAATGAACATTAACACCCCCCAGGAATATTTTGGTGTTTTTAATAATGCGATGATGATGATGATGATGATGATAATAACTTCATATAGAACTCTGAAGTGATTCATATGTATTATCTTTTAAAATGTGACATCAGTCCCTTTTGGGTCAAATAAGCCCACTTCATGTTAATTGGCAGTACTGGGGTACCTCTTCACAGGCGCTTTGCCTCGCGGAGGCTTCGAAATAGCAGCAGTTGGGTTACATGATGCTGCCACCAATTCGAAGCAATCTAGGGGCAAAGGCCTGTTGCTCCACACTAAAAAAATTGGGCATTTAGCCTGACTTTTTTCAGAGCAGAGCAGGCTGAACAGGGAAGGGGGTGGAGCAGCGAGCCATAAGCTCGCTGCACCGCCTTCACTGTCTTCCCCATCCCATTAAAAAAAAGCCACTTACCTTAGAGTAGATGGGCTGCCGCTCCAGCCGCTCCTCCAGCTGATGCTGGGCAGGCGCGGGCGTGGAGGCGACAGGAAAAGTCACCGTGGCGCTCCTGCCATGAAGACTGGCGGCAGGAGCGTCAATGCGCGGAGAGCTGATTACCGCCGCCGCTGCTCGTCGGAAGAGGCGCCATGAAGAGGCAGCCCTGGCTACAGTAGTTATAGTCTGAAACAGTTCTTAATGGATAATCCAGAAAGTCTGAGGTGAGAGCAATGTCAACCACATAGCTTAGTCTAAGATAAGGTTTTCGAGTGGCTCACAGATTAAATTCATATTTTCAAATATTAATTGACAATGGTAGAGAAATTAACCTCAGCAATGTGTTTTCCATAAAAGAAAAAAAAGTAAAGTAAAAGTAAAATGGGGAACAGATAGATGGAAAAAATGGCCTGGCCACTAAGGGGAATGCTGTAGAACATTCTGAAGTTAGATTTTAGAGCAGCTATCCTGGAGCACTGTTTTAGAAACCTTTCTTGCCTGATCTCATCTTTCTCAGAAATTTTACTCAACGGACGTCTGGAGAATATTCAGCGAAATCAGTTATGTATTTTGCAGGCACACATTAACATTACCACACACCGTCTTGAAAGTAATCGAGAAGAAAAGTTCTCAGCAATACATAAATACAGCTAGGAGGTGTTTTTTTTTAAAGGTGCTAATCCACCCCCGCCCCAATTAACATTAGTGAAAAAATGTTACAAAGTTAAAGTAGCTATGCAGTAGAACTGATGTGGGCAGACTTTAGGTTTGTGGGATCTGCTTTATTTTTTAGTAGGACCTTGATGTCCACCAACTAGAGCCAGGTGAAAACAGTGGCTCATGGTGATGGACATACATTTAGATTTATGAGCTCAACCGAGGAATATGTTTTTAGTGCTAGAACTCAACTCACAGTCCTTTCACGCAAAATCCCCTCTTGGTTTTCTCCCAGATTTTCTTTGTTTCAGTATGGAGCTGGGCAGTAGGGCTTTTGTAGTTAATATAGTTAAATAATTGGAAGTCCGAAACTCTTGTTGATCTACTGCAAATTACCCAGAGATCTGCTAGTTCATCCTGATTTATTGTCAAAGTTTACATTAGTTTTCAAAGATTGAACCCAAAAAAGAACAAGAATTCAGCCAGTATATATATTATCTGAGAGATAACTGTTGAGAATTACAGGCAGCTTGATAGTTTATTATGGCATTACCGACTGGAAAGCTAATACCATCTTAACTTCATGTGAAGGTCTCAGCATATGGTTTGAGGGCACCTGATACAGTAACCTGCTGAAGTTAAGTAGGCCTCAGTGAAGCCAGTGCCTGGATGGGATAATACTGGGGAAACCTATGTATGCCACCTTGAATTCCATATAATAAAGGAGGGATACAAATGCAATAAAATATATAAGTTGCACTGATGGCATTCCATCCTCTCTAGACATTGCTTACTCGCCTGATACCATTTCCAAGCTTTTGAGTGGGGACTAAAATATTCTCCATGAAATTGCAGAGAAATGTCTGCTTTTGATGACAACATGGATATAATCTCTAAGAAAAGAAAAGTTTGGATGCATCTTACTGATCACAGCAGTGATGCCTTCCAGATGGATTGGATTGCAACTCCCACCATGCCCAGCCAGCATGGCCAAATTTCCTTAAAAGTACAGTTTCCAGGTAAACATAGTAGAAACAATCTCCTGTGTTGTACCTGATCTCTCCAAAAACATTGCTGGTCTTTGACTGTCAACAACTATGTTCAATCAATGTAACAATTCTGCATTCTTTGGATTGCTAACATGGGCCTAGTGAGGCTTCCTTTGAATCAAAAGGGAACCCGCACTGATAGTGAGCATAAAGCTGACCATGTTATTGTGCAATGCAGTGAATTCAATGGAAATTACTTTCAAAGAAGTATATAAAAACACAAGAATATAATAGCTTGCCCACATCTATTACGTCATCAAGATTACTTCCAGGACTAAAACTGCTTCCTCTAAACATTCAGAATTTAGAGAACTGATTGATTTGATTGATTTAATTCCCGGTAAATAGGCTGTGTTGTTTTATTTCTTTAGTTTGAGAAAAGCTATATACCACATTTCATCGTGGTCTATAGTTTAAAATGATAAGAACAACAATCAATCAAATCAGTAGTAAATCCTAATAAACACTAACAAAACATATACAGCAGAACTGAAGTGGTGCAAATTGCATCAATTTCAATAGTTAAAGATCATCTGGAAAGGTCAGTCTCCAGCTCTCCCTGAAAGGACAGTGTCAGCCTTTGTATCATCATATTTAACAAAACAAAAGGGGTGGAAGATTACTAAAGTTAAGCTTTGACAGATGACAGGATTCTGAATAAGTAAGTTAAGGTAAGGACTGTTTAGCTCAGAGGAAGCCAAGGCCATACAATCTTTGGGGGGAAATGACTGTTATAGGGGCTTGGTGTGCGCACGCATCCCTTCTCTTTGTCCTACTATTCCTCAAGTCCTCCCAGTCATCAATGTTAGGGCCAGTGTCAGATTAATTCCTAAACCACTGTGTCACGGCTCAGGGAGATGCTTGCCTGAGACACTAGTCCCATGCCTGGAAGTCTAGCTCTTCCAAGTGTATATTTCAGCTCCATTTTCCAGTTCAGTAAACCCTGGGCCAGGATTATCTAGCTCTCCTATTTAAATATGGTTGCCCGACTTCACAGAACTTGATGTCTGTTGAATAAGCCCACGATACTGTTTTAAGCAAAGCACTCCATTCCCGCAGGTGCCTTCCTGGTTCCTTGCTCTTCCTACCCAGATTCCTTGCACTTCTAACCTTAGTTTGGTGATTTGTCAGCCTATTTGTCCGCCCTCCTACTTATCTCCTCCTGACTGGGTTCCTCTGACTCTTTTGGTGTCTTCCCACATCCTTTGCTGCTCCACACTGTTCCACCGAGTACTTTCCTGGACCCAGCCACTGCCATCTCATTGCAAGTATTCCTGTTTCCGAGGAAGTGCTTGCTTCAACACACACACACACACACACACACACACACACACACCGCCACCCTCCCGACAATTCAAAGGGATTACCTGCCCTGATCCAGAATAAACGGGCCCTGAAGTCCTCAGATCTCGGAATGGCCGAAGGCAGCCAAATACCCAGCAACCTGACACTTTAAATGTATTCCTGAACATAAACATCTCTATTTCCTCCCACTAAGGCCAGTGGCTACCCATGGTGTCCTGAACCGCTCTTCATAAAACAGTGTGCCACTCGTACTTCAAAGACTAATCTCTTCTGGCAGGCATATCCAGTGGAATTTTAGAATGTTTTTAGGATGTTTTATTGCTATGTTTTTAATCAGTTTTATGTATTTTATCATATTTTATATTCACTGCTGTTCCCCGCCTCGATCCAAACGGAGAGGCGGGTAAGAAATAAATTTATTATTGTTGTTATTACTACTGCTCATCCTCCCTACATTTGCAAAACTTACGCAATTATCAAGGATGGCCAAAATCTTGATGAAAGAGACAAGGCCTCTCACTGGCCCCACCTTGGCTACTGGCCTACTTTTGAAAAATAATTTCTCCAGAAGCATTTTTGCCAAGACAGGCCAGGTCATTAGAGTAACGAGAGTTTAAGCAGCTCCCACAGTGGCTGTGGATTGATCTGCCAACACTGTGCAGGCTCTCCAGTGAAGCTCACCAGAAATATTTCAAATGAAGATCATATTCCAGTGATGAATGCAAGCATCTGAACAATGCTTTCTCGGGAAAGAAGGCTCTGCTTCTGCACAATGTACATTTCCTTTGGCAGCAGCCCAGGCTTATAAGCAAACAAATGTTGCTATAACTTATATGCAGTAGGGCCTTGTCCACCAAGCAAATTATGGTAGGTTTTTTTAAAAAAACAATCCTTCCAATTTAGAAATCTATTATGGAAGGAAGCGGAGGATTAAAATGTGGAAGCAATTCTCAATTGTGTGTCCATATATTTGTGAAAGAGATATTTCGGCTAAATTACAGAACTGGCATTTAATGCCACATGGATCAGTACATTTGCTTACTTAAAATGTGTAATGCAAAAGAAACATATTATGTGCATCTTATTTCAGCACTTCTACAGGGTTGCAAGTTACTGTGCACCTCTTCCTTTCTTTTGCTATGTAGCTTAGCTAGTCACCCACACCAAAGCCTTGAACGTTGCCAGTGCAAAGGGGAACGAAAGAATCTCAGTCTTCACTCAAAAGTTCCGCATCTTTGGACACTTAATGATTAGAGCAATGAATTCCAATTTATCATCAAGGAACCAGTCAACTGCGAACTCTCTGTGCGTTACAGAGGAGTCTGAGGTACAATCTAGGATATGCACTTCTTAGCATGTGCCATGTAGCATGTTGGACTTAGACCTCACCTTGTGAGAACATCTGCCCCACAATCTCCTGCAACTACATATTGCAAGAGACTCTTAGTAATCATGGACAAGCGGCATCCATCAGCTACTGTGCTACTGATCTTCTCATTGTGGAACTCTTGGTTTCTAAGATCACAGTTTGAAAACTATTGCTTTAGGATTAATATGAAAGGATGTTCTGCATCTTCACTTGCCTGTCTGAGATCTCCACTAGGATGTTTCATCACCATTTCAAACTTAGCATGTTCATCTTTATTTCTTCTCCTCGTTTGCTCACTAATGCCATCATCATCATCATCATCATCATCATCATCATCATCATCATCTACTCTGTTGACCTAGCACGAAGCCTTGGCATTATCTTAGATTCTTCACTCTCCTTTGCTTCCCATATTGGATAAGTCCACAACTTATGTGACTTCTCCCTGCACAACACTATGAAAAGCTGCTCCTTCAGTTAAAACAGATACATTTGCCCCTTGAAGACTGGAACCTTCTTCACTCAGGCCTGCTAAAATCACCCTTCTCATCATTCAAGCCATTTGACACCCTGACTCAAATCCCGTCCTCTGGATTCCCATCCCCTTCCTCATCAAGCATGAACTCCTCCTTACCTTTAAAACTCCTCTGTATTCATGATGAGCATTATTATTATTACTATTATTATTTCATCTCTTTCTCGCTCATAGCGGTTTTCCTAGGCGGACATGATGGGCATTATTATTGTTATTATTATTATTATTATTATTATTATTAAGATTGCCATGAGATTTCATACACTAGAGTGGACAAAACAAGGAAATGGCATTTGTTATTATGGTTCTTTAATTAATCCCTCACTTCTTCCTCCACCAGTCCTACCATATTATCATTTAGAACTTGCCCTTATATAACCTGTGCTATTCCTTTCTTGACTAATATAAGTGACTGATACTGAACTGTGATAAAATATAGACAACAATGAAGGTACCAGAATCTGGAGAGCCCAGAGTTGGGCCTACCATTAGGCAGAATGGGGCACCTGTGTCAGGTAGCAAATGCTGAGGGGTGCAGAGTGGGCAGAGCTGTTTCCGCCAACAAATGGTGGCTCATCACCAGTGTTGAAGGAAGATTTAACTGCCAATTGTCTTTTGAAAAGGGAATGGGGAGGCACCATCTCAGGCAGCTAAATGTTTTGGGCTGGCCCAGGGAGAGCCTCACTAGCCCCTAGGATTCTTATTCCACAAGCTTTGAAGTTCTCTGTCACTCAGTACAGAACAATGCCAATGTGAAAGGGAGTCTATAGGGGATGAAGAGCTTTTCTACACAAAGCTGTTAATCTGCTATATCTAGTTTCAGTTTCATTGCAGAATTGAGATATAAGCTCTATACGAAGAGCTTTTTCTTTTTTACTTTCCCACAACATAACCTGTAGGTGGCAATGTGCAACAGCAGAATAACACAATAACACAAGTAGAAAAATATGTTTTCTTTTGCTTTCAGAAATAATACTCAATTTTCTTCACTCTAAAAAAAATCCGGGAAAGTGCTCTTTAAAAAGAGAAGTGCAACTGGAGTGTGATGACATCGTCTAGTGAACCTGTAAACAATCATCAGTAAGGAATGATGAGCTCACAATAAATGTCTAAACTCTAGATAGGACAGAATGCTATGAGGCGCAATAAGCCTCTATCCTTTGCATCTTGAGGAACTGGATAGTGTCCACTTGGATTTCCTAGTTCCTTCTCCCTCCTTATTTTTAATTTTCCCATCCCTGCTTTTTCTTTCGCCTTTGTTATGGCAACAGGATGCAGAGGAAATGAGTGGGATATGAGAAGGGGCATGGCACGGCTGGCCAAGCAACATTATATTCTGTTTAGTTAAACCAAATGTACATACAAAATATGTTGAAATATATAGTTACAATGCTTTATGAATATTCATATAGCACTGATATACGCCCCCCCCCCCCACTCTAAAGAAGGCCAGGGAGATTTGAAAGTTTGGATGTAGTTGTCGCACCTTGTGACACCTTTGACGCCACCGAAGATAGCACTTTGGGAAGCTTCTTGTAGACAGTACCTTTACAAGGCTTGTAAATGCAGCAGTAATGAAATCTTAATATTGTGACCCTGACCCAGTGTGGTTTCATTTAATGGCCCACCACTCAAACGCAGACATTAAGGCCTATTAAAAGTCTGACCCTAATGAATTATTTGACTTCTTTATTCCTCCCTGCCCTCCCCGTCACGTCTAACCTTCATCCCCAATGTTAGCAGCCTGGCGTGTCTTACCACAGTCGTATGTACACTTTCAATCATCATTATAAATGAGGAGGGGTCCTCCACCTCGGCACATAGCCAGCCTTACTAAAACTTTCCATGAGGAAAGCCTTTTGTTTTCCTCCAGAGCTGCTTGTCTAGGCCAAAAGGGAGGAAGGGTAGGAGGGGAAGGGTAGGAGGGGCGAAGACTGGGAGCTTGAAATCCAGTCCAGTGTGTTGACAGTATTACTGGGCTTTGTAGAGTACCTGCATGTTGTTCTAATGACATCTGGACTATTGGAAATCAGTGAGCACACTCAGAAGTTTTTAAAAGGCATAATTGTGGCAGCAGCAGACTAAACTTAATGCCTTGAGAGCCAATCACTTTAATCACAAGGCTGAGGTGCATGAAAAAGGATACGTTTCAACGCAAGAATAATTCTGTCTGGTATAGTTCCTATTCAAATAAACTATCTGACCAAATCATGTACATTTCAAATTTATATATAAATTTGAATATATATATATATATATATATTGCGCACACATCCCACCCCCTTCCTGAAAATATGGCTCAGAGACAACAGAATTTAATATATGCTGCACAAGAGAAATATGGTCATGCTGGACATCTAACAGTTCAACAGTGTAAGCAATTCATGGGAAGGACATTAGCAATAACTCATATTACCTCCGTGAGTTCCAGCTTTTACTGCAAAAGTTATTTTTAAGAGACACCTTTAAAGGGGCTGGTTAGGCTGCAGCTTTCAATAACACTTTGCCTGTGGTTTTTGCCTTTTTTACATACTTACATGAGAATTTAATATTCCCAATTTACGTTTTCTTTCTTTTCTTTTTTTAAAGAAAGCAGTTGAAATGTATGCATTCATGGGCAAAGTGCTATAAAAATCACAGCTGTGAGAAACAATTACAAGGGGCAAAAGCCGACTGGCACTGAATAGACGCTGACGAGGTGCTTTTGATACCTACTGTCAGCCATATATCAAAAATCCAGGCACCACTTTGTTTGTGGGATATACCCTTATATTGATAATGCCATCAAATCATGCCCTTCATTAGAAAGGAAGGGGAGGAACTAAATACACGGTGCAGTAAAAGAGACAAAACATTTTTAGTTCCTAAATTCCATTTCCCAAAGTTATTTCAGGAAATTCTGGCTAGATTTTCAGAAACAAAAGTGGCACTCGGGCACTTAGGTTGTACTGACAGATTATGGAGTTAGGTAACTGCAGGTGCAATCCACAACATCAGAGCAGTCTTGTTAAACTGAACGGGACTGCTCCAGGGTTATGTCTGACAGGTAATTGCAGCCTCCTCCTCCTAAAAACTCTGACCTCAGACATTCTGGTATTCTCACTGAAGATGATTGATATTTATATTTCAATCGGCAATCGAATCTAACATAGAGTTACGCATGCTTAAGCCCATTTAAATAAACGGGATTAAGCATGCCTGTGTTGTATTGGATTTAACTCCATCAGGACAAAGGGTTATGTGAACAACAGTCCTAGTGTATGTCTTTCCTTTAAAAGAAGAAAGAAAGAAAGAAAGAGGAATATATTCTTCTCTTGCCAATTATTATGTTTTTTTTAATTTTTAATTAGATTGGAACAACAATTGTTCAGATAAATAATTTTTCAGTCTTTGTTGTTCTCTGTCAATCCATTGGCAATTTAATGCTGCTCTGGTCCCAAAATTTCTATCCAAAAGTAAAAACTAAATGTTTTTCTCACTGCCATCATTACATAACACAAGAACAAAACAGCAACACTACCATCAAAGAAAAATCACACTTTTTTAGTTCTATATGGTCCTAACATTCAAACTTTCCCCCCATACAACAGCCTTCCTCAGTCTGGTATCCTCTAGAGGTTGTGGACTTCAGCTTTCATCAGCCCCAGTAATTATGCTCAATGGTCAGGAAACCTGGGAGTTGCAGTTGGGGTGGGGGGAAGGCTGCCATACAATATGCCTTGCTTATCCCTAGGGAAGTATTATTGTGAAGAAATTGTGATTTGGGATTTCCACAGACATAGCATAACTTCCATCAATTCCAGGAAGGATGGATCAGGACGCATGTTATCTATCACTAGGCATCACCAGGAGGAATGTTGGGATATATTGTAGGGATATTTTCAAGGACTGAACAGTCCTTGAGCCAGGGGTGGCCACATCGGGATCCTCCAAATGTTTTAACCGATAGCTCTCCTCACCATTGGCTAAGCTGTCTAGAGCTGATGGAAACTGTAGGTCAAAACATCTGGAGGGCCACATGTTGCCCACCCTTTCCATAAGTCAATGATCTTCAGCACACATACTAAGAAGTAAATTCTATTAGTTTCATAGGGTTCCCCCCTTAAAGTAAGGGTATTTAGGACAACTTCTTAAACGGTTTTGTTTATAGTTTAAGAATATTGCAAGCCTGAATTTAGAATCAAGGTTCAAGTTATAGAAACCAGTTTTAAACCACCAGCCAAAATTCGGGTCATCTTTAAAAGTTTTAAACAGGAATGACCATAAATGTCTCTGCTTTAAAGGTCCACCATTATTTTGTTGTTGGTTCCCCCCCCCCCACTTGAAATATTACTTGTTATCAGCATATTCAATGAAACACTGACTAATAATATCTCCTTGTTAGAAAAGTTGGCTCATCAGTTACTTTCCAGGAGTCCCTTCCTGTTGGTACTGACGTGTTCCCTTGTCGCTTACAGAGATAACATTTATTGATAACCCACACTGATGTCTTTGATGTTTTTAATGGTAGGAAATAACTTCACAATTGAATGGCATTGTGCTGTTAAGATCAAAATATACAGAAGGAACATTAATAAGATTAATAACCTAAAATAACCTCCCTTTGATACTAAAAGGACAAATACTACTTTTCGAAATGGGAATCTTAGGAGATTTTGTACGTGTTCTGTGTGGCAAAACAAAGGATTTTTTTTGTTAAAACTGTGATATTATGGTAGTACCAAAGACTGTTCCAGTTTCAAGAACAAGTTTGGTGGTACATTAACTGAGAACATTTGGTGGTACATTAACTGAGAAGAGATGTGGTGGCTATGCTGGTGTGCACATGGGCGTGTGTAGTCTTCTTATATTTAGGAGTGGCTCATTTTGATATAATTTGGTAAAGCCATTTTAAACATGTCCATGTTTCAGGTGGAAATTTCCAGATGAAGTGCCATTTTCCTGCTTTTAACCTCCAAATGTTCCGCCTCCACACCTCCAAGTCCCTTACTTTATATTGTAAATGTGTAGTCGGCTTTGTATTAAAAAGGATTTTTTAAAGTATATGTCTTTGTTCTGCATGTTTTAACCACCAATTCCAGTTACTCATTGAAAAGAAGAAAAGTGAGCAGGGAACAATATAACTTTTGATGGCATAAATGCATTAAAATTGTAAGGAACTCATCAGACATTTTGGGACAAATACATAGAATCATAGGCTAGTTGAGCTGGAAGGGGCCTATAAGGCTATCAAGTTCAACCTCCTGCTCAATGCAGGAATCCACATTAAAGCATGATCTTGAACTCAACATACCTAAAGGCTTTGTGTTTTTCTTTTTGGCTAATGTTAATTTGACAGCAAAAAATTAATTCTTAATTTTACAATGTCCATATGAGTACCATACTAATGACAATTGTAGAGAAGTTTGGTGTTAGTCATCTAACATTTCTGAGCAAATGAATTCCTTTTGGATCATTTGTCAGATGTGTAACATAACTGAGAAGAGAGCTTTAAAAAAATATGTTATGAGAGAACATAAATTTGCAACCTTAAAATGCTAAGTCAGAATTTAGGTGGGGTCATGCTGTTTAAAATGGAATATAATACTTTAAGTGGTCAGGGTTTTTTATAAAGCAAAACAAAAAAACAAAAAAATATCTTTTTTGATTGGGTTCCTTGCGTTGTTTTATTGGAACAATTAGTTTGAAAACAAGTTCTGTTCAAAGGTATTTCTTTGTCACGTCCTATAGGGCAGTACATAATGCTATGCCGTTATTGAAAGGGACCTCATTAACTGCATAAGGCAAAAGTTCATAAGAACTACCAGGGCTGAAAGCACCATATCACAATTCAGTGAGGTAATAAAATAAATTTCCAGATTTCACTCTTTATTGTGATAAATGAATAAATCTTTGGGAGTTTGACAAGCTCATTGTAGCATTTTAACATTGCAGTGGTGCATGCAGAACAAAGATATATACTTTTAAAAAATGTTTTAATATAAAGCCAACTAGACATTTACAATATAAAGTAAGAGACCTGGAAGTGTGGAGGAGGAAGTTGCCTTCAATTCAGATACCAGAGAGTCAAAGTCATGTCTTGATTTTTATTGTGGACTTTCTTAGCTGAAATAGAGCAGTTTTGTCATTTAATTCCAGTTAGCAGGCTCACATATTTCAAGTTGCAGCATATGATGGACAGCGGGTCAATTCCAAATCAGCTTTCAGTGCCATTCTGCAAACCACTGTCATAGCATAAGCCAAGACCATATGGTTAAGATTATTGCAATGTAGCTATGGGACATGCAGATACTTCAATGATGACTAACAGCTCTTACCATTTAGATTATACACTTTCATTATTGCTGATGACATTAAAAGAAATCTTTCCTATACAGATGTCACCCAAGCTGAATTCTGCACCATTCCACAAGGCTGTTAATCAGCAGTTTTCCCTGTCAGAATGCTTAAGGAGATTAAAATAACTCAATGGCACATCAAAATGGTTGAACACAAACCTCTACATCTGCAGAAGACTTACCATCGTCCAGGTATAACTGGTCCAATTCCTCAGGTTCTCGCTTGATCGTTACAGGAATAGGGGCCAAATTATGATTATTGTCCTCATGCAACTCGGGCAACGACAGTGGCTGATCTGCTGGAGATTCATTTCTTTGAACATTCGGCAGTTGCTGCTGACCCATTATGGATGAGTGAGTTGGACTGCAGGACTGCAAATAGGTTGACTCTTGGGTTACAGATGGAACTGGAGAGGAGGGACTGTTGGGATAGAGTGTTTGTTGGTAACCAAGGGAACAGCTACTGCTCAGATGTTGACTCACCTGCGGCTGCAGCATGATGTGAGATGACTGATCTGGAGAGCTTGGGTGCACAACTATAGACCTTGGCACGTCCTGTATGGTAGGGACACCTCCAACGGTCTGCTGAAGTCCTAGGTGGTTGTGGCCTGGGTTGGTGATGCACTTGTAAGCAGGAGAGGAAAGATCGTGCAGCTTAGGACTTGAGCTGGGAGACGATGACATCACAGTGTTTCTCTGCTGACAGGAAGTGAAGCCAGCCACAAGGCACGAGCCAGGATCAGGAGGCATCATGATCTGCTGGCTATAGTATGCTTTGGAGAGAGGGCTTAATCCTTGGTTCCTTGGTCCACAGGTTTGAGCAGGCTCATAGTCATCAGTGGGTTCTGTTTTTATAATTGGAACTGTTGAAAGAAAAAGAAAGTGCTTTGAATAAACATGGAGTTGCACATTGGTATGATCAAGTTGGCTTGTGGCTAGGATACCCTTTGCAAAAACAAACAACGTCTTGAATAAGACTCTGTGTGTCCTTTGCCTGGTTCTCTCACCCCATAAAAAATATGAATGAGTCATCCGCACAAGAAAGTCACAGCTGGTTCTAATATTGAAAAAGACTATTTTCTTTGGACTCTCCTCTAGCTCTAATGTGCTATAAAAATCTATTTGCAAATAGCTGCACTGCAGTAGAAGCTCTGGACCCAAGGGTTCTATGGATTTGTAGTAATCAAAGGAATTTTTTAAACTTGGATGTACTACCGCATGTCTAGTGCTACTGATGGCCCATTTGATAGATGTCTGCACAATGGGTAAATTCAAGCATGGGGATTCAAAAAGGGGCCTTTCAGAGTTCACCAAAACAAAACTTCAGGGAGAACGGCAAGCTTATGAAAAATTATGCATTTCATCATAAGGCTTTCTTTTCTTGAATGAGCTAAAACCTATCTTTTCTTCTTTTAAAAAACAAAGACAGTGGAGCAGTGTTTTCATATCATTTTTGTAGGCCATACTACAGCACACATGAAAATTCAGCAAGGAATATCGGATCACAGCTTACTTGATTCAGGACATTAGAAACCATTATTAAAAAAAACTTTGCTTATGTTCTATCATGCAAGTACAGGCTACATGCCACTTGTCTGTAACACAACTGCTTCCACTTGCATATATTTCATTGCAACTCTACCTGCTAGATAGGGGAAAGAAGTCGCAGTCTCTAAAAATACCAGGGAGAGAAGATTTTTAAGATGATGGTAAACGTTTTCAATATGTGTTGAACAGTAATTCAGGTGGAATTTATGCCTCTCCACACACGACATTTTCAAAAAGACCATCACTCAATACTTCACTCGTGTTCATTTCAAATTAGGATATGTAGGCTGCAAGTTACACTTCGGATAGCATGTATGTGCAGCAGTTTTATCCACAACCCAACTAAATCTAAATAATAAGATTTAGGTTGCAATTGTGTGTACACTCAGCTGAGCGCATGTCCCATTAACAGCAGTGGGACTTACTTCTGAAGAAACACACATGGGATTGTGCTGTTAAACAAATGTGCAGTCAATATGTATGGTTTAATAAGAATAAATTTAATTCCCATCGTGTTCAGTGGGGCTAACTCGTATTAAATGTTCAGAGGATTGTGGTTTTAATCAAAGTGAAATGTACATCTAGTAGTTTTATCTGCTTAAGTGGTTATGGCTTTGCTCATAACCGTGAGCTGCTCAATTGATCCCCAAGGTCGTTTTAGCATAGAAAGATGCTTGTTACAGGGCTAAATGGTGAGCATGGAATTCATAGCAAAGCGTTCCTCTGGTTGTTTGCCCACAAACCCAAAGTGAAGTTCACCATGCCACAAAAGAGGCTTGAAAGGTTGCATGATGATTAGCCATTATCTAAGCACACGGTGAAAGGCTTTACTGCAGGTTCGATATCAACCAGTAATAGTTATTGTTTAGTTTCACCACCCATTTGGTGAATGTTCAACTGGGCTGAAATTAGCTGAATTCCAAGCACATTCGTGCAACTAAACTGTGCATGACGTTGTTAATCACAGGTTAAATCAAAGAATGGCAACTTTAGATTTATGTAAATGTTTATTTCTCTCAGAACCATTTTCCATCTATTTACATTGCATTCCAGACATTTGGGCTAATTGGGAGATACAAAGTGAATTTAGGTATGGAGTGGCCACTTATGCATCACCAAAAAAGAGGACAAAAGAAGACACCAATTTGCATACAATCTGCATGTGCTAATCCATATATAACACATTTTTAGAAATGATTGCTATAATTTAAATATAAACAATACAATACATTGCACCATAATGGGGAAGACCAGGTGACCTGTGTGCTAACTATTGATGGGCAACTTCAAGGCTCTGCTCTCTTTATCTTTAAACTGGACTTGGACTGGACAGTCCTGTTTTCCTCTGAAAAGTAGGGCACATGGCCACCCTGTTTGAGAGTGAGACATTTTCACTAGATGAGCCTTCTATATAATAAACAACTTTTCCATTTTGATTGCTAGCACTGTACTGAGAAGTGGAAGTCATGTTTGAAAGTGGTAAAGAATGGTTATTTGATGCAGCACTGGATCAGTACAAAATGGTGTAAAAATGCCACCAATAATGATCTATTGGTAAATTGTGAATCTCTGTACACTTTATACATAGGTCAAAAATGGTAAAACTTTTAAAAATGAATTAATGGTTAAAATCTTACTCTGCCACTTTTCCTACAAGATCAGATGCTCCTTCCCCATCGAGCAAGGGTGGACAACTTGTGGCTCTCCAAATGTTTTCACCTACAACACTCATCAGCCCTAGACAGCATAGACAATGTTGTAGGCCAAAATGTCTGGAGGGCCAGAAGTTGCCCAGTCCTGTCTTATGGACTCAAGAATATACAGGGGCTTCCTAGTTATGGCTGAGGACTGCTAAGTTTCAGAGAAGGAATAATATATCAGGTGGCTTCAAGCCTCTGGTCCTGCTTCACACTGCTTGCAGATTCTCTGGCCTATTAATCTATCTCACACACTTATATCTTGCTTCATCAAGGGCCTATGCTTGGCTCATGAGTAGACATCATTCCAATTACTATCTAAATATGTTCCTTACAAAAATAAAAACATTGTAACAAAGAAAGAAGTCCTCCAATCCCATACTATGTCAATAATAATAATTTGTTTTCTGGGAAACTACCTTCCAAAGAGCTTAAAACCAAGAGATTTATACATATTGTATACAAATTACCAAAATTTTCCCTGAGGGATGGAGGGAGAGTACAAACTGGTATATATGTGAGTAGAGCTACAATCCTTCCCTGATTATTATGCATGTGTATTGAATGGAGAACTGGTGTATTCAATTTCCATATCCTTGTACAAAAAATAAAATAAAATAATGAAGTGGCCCTCAGTGTGTGGCTTGGGACGGTCACTGTCCTGCCCAGTCTAACCTACTTGATAAAACTTCTGTGATGACAGAACATGATAAGTTAAAAAAATATTGTGTACACTGAAAATGGTTACTAGTAATACTATCTACAGTCTCCCACCCCATCCCCAGTAAGGGCACCCATGAATAAACTCACCTATTCCCTTCAACCTTTATACCAGAGGTGTCTTGGGAAGGGACTTTGGAACTTGGCCACCTTGCAGTATACTAACATTCACTGGTGTTTAATGCAGTGTTTCTAATCTGCTAACAAACAATAATACTTGACATTCCAAATTAATTAGACTGAGATTTAATACAAGCTAACAATGTCAGCCTTAGGCTGACAAATGTGTCACATTGTCAGCCAGTTTACCATTAGAACCACATTTCTGGAGTGATGCTAGCTATAAATCAGCAGTGTCTCCTGTTTTTAGTGAGAGGAGTCCATGTGATGACATCACACCAAGACCAGTTGGATAAAAACAATGAGCCTCTATGTGAATTTGAGTGTGGGGAGAGTCATTTCAGCTATACAAGCTGAAATGAAAAGCTCTGAACAGGTAAAACACATCAAACCTTGATGAAAAATAATGAATCGCTTTTGATGAGAGAGGGCAAGTATGAGATTTCCTTTTTTAAAAATGACTTTGCTAAAGCCAGTTTGCTGTGACATGTTAGAAATCCAGAGTTTCACACTTCTATAATTGATCTATTTTGGCCTGTGTCTGTTAAATAAGAAACATATTTCAAGAAACAAGACTACAATGCATCCAGCTTGCAATCTACTTATTAATTGGGTGACTGCGGTTAAAAGAGAACCAAAGGTTCTGTGCCCTACTGAAGTTTTGCTAGAGATTGTTGCAGCAAGACCTTCCACAGGCAACAGCCTATTTCATCAGATGTGCATATTGTAGTAAACCAGGGTCACAACAGATTTTTGTCTTCTTGCAAATAAAGTCATTCCAATTAATAATGAAACTTTACTGGCTATGATATATGTACTGCCATGCCTAATACCTACACAACATGATACATCCGGTCTGGGGTATCTTGTATTACAATCTTTAGAAAGTATAATTAACTTTCCAAGTAATTCAAATTACTCAATGTTTTTACAACTGCAGTCTCTTCCTAAATAAATCAGTCTTGCAGTGCTTTTCATCTGCTGCTATAATGTTTAGCTTCTCAATAAACAGAAGAGACAAGACACTGTAGATCTATGGCATTGAAGTTCTTTCAGAGGAAAATCCTGGAGTACCTGATTTGTTTATGTACAATTTATGAAGCTAAAATATGCATTAGATTGTTAAGAGGTTTTAGAAGAAATGATTCATTTTCTATCACAAGATATTAATAATGTAATTCTGAAAAGGGCAAAAAGTCCAAATTTCATTTTCTTCTAAGGAAGACTTCAGGGCATGAAAAACAAGTTACTGCGCCCTTCCCCTTCAAAAAATACAAAAAACCCAAAACAAAACCAATTACTTTGTCCAGTTCTTCATTGTTTCCAAAATGCATCTCCCTTGGTTGTCCCTTGGTCCAGAATAAACAATGAAGCACAACAATGGCAACTACACACTACTTTTGGAAACCAACATCAGCTTCCATTTAAGAGTCTTTCATTCGTATAGTTATAAAGAAGAGACTGGACATACAAAGGAGAGTAAGATTCAGAAACCAAAGGGGTTTCAGTTGTCAGGGATGCTAGCTAAAGACACAGTTATTGTGGAAAGACATGAGTGAGTGTAAAGACATGGTTACTGTGCCTTTAACAGGTGTGTGATATATAGGGATTCAAGCAGGTGACCCTTTTCCCATTACTGCATCACCATGGCAGGAAAACCTTCTCCTGCTGAAATCCTGCTTGTCATGTAGCTGTTAAGAAAATTATGCTAAAGGCTGTTAGTTCAGATAATATGTTTAGGACTTATTGCATCCAACATGCTGCTTGTTGCCTGAGACACAAATGATGACCAAACAAAAATAAAAGGATTATTACAAACATGTATTATATATGTGTGCATGTATACCAACACCAACAATAAAAAATACAACGAAATGCGAAACATATGAATACCAGAAGAGGCAACTAATGTGAAACTAATACATAATAATACTAATAAGGATTATAATACATCCAAAGGGTTTTCCGTGAAGTGATATGATTGATGCAGCTTCTGGAATGCTGTCAAACATAGTCTATAAATCCACCACTGTTACAGAGAGTAGTGTAAATCCATTAGGAAGACTTTGTTTGGCCCACGTAGCTAGAATCTTGAGTTGATGGGAAATCCGGACTATTCTCCTGTTTCAACTACGCAGTTTTACTCTTTAAGCCACACTGTGCAAAATTCAAGTCTCTTCAGCAGGATGTCAGGATCAACACTAAATCAGTGGGTAAGTCATGTATTCTCCATCTGCAGTAAAATCCCAATTACAATCATACTTATATACCTAGCATGAATAATAAACAATTGTGTATAAATATCCTATCTGAAATCTAATATAATTTAAACCACATAAATTAAAATATCAAGATAGGGAATATTTTAAAAAATACCTCTTCCATGTGTTACCCCTTACCTTCAAATTCAAATATTTGATAAACTTTTAGAAAAAGGGGAATGAGTGCAATCCATGCTAGTACCTTGTTTGTAAAATAGTTAATCTATAATGATTTAACCATTTTTAGATATCTTGTATCAATGATAATGCCAACAATCCACTAACCCCTTTACCATGGTGGATTAACTACATAACTGGAAATATATAAAACCTCATCCAAGAATACAACTCACAGGATTACTTCCAATTACATCTTGTCTAAAGAGCCACCCTGTTCTCATCACTAGAGTTTATATCATTATTAGTTAACAAGCTTTGCAGCTTTTAAATAACAGATGTTATATTTGGGTTTACTTAACCACACTTATATAATGACTGATGCTGGGCCATTTTTTAAATGTCTGATTTTCAATATGAAAGTTTGGGGGGGGGGGGGAGAGAAATGTCTACTTTCAACACTTGCATGCATTTTTCACACCTTAAGGCCCCCTCCACAAGAATGCGCCTTTGCGCCTGGTTCCGCGATTATGCGCATTATCGCGGAGGCGCATTTACTCCTAATCCCTCTGCACGGGAGGCGGCGAGAAGCGGCGAAGCGCATTAAAAGATGCCCAAAAAGCGCTTTCCAGGTAGTTAATGCGCATAATCGCTTGTTCACACAGCGAAAATGCGCTTTAACGGCCGGAGCAAAATAAAAGTCGCTATTTAACGCGCGTTCGAAAATGCGCATTATCGGGGAGATAACGCGCCTGTACGCCCGTTTTGCGCTCCGCTCGTGTGTAGGTAAAATTTATAATGAGCCTTCAAGGCTCATTAAACGCCCCGTGTGGAGGAGGCCATAGTCATTGTATTACCAACCTGTTGCTGCTTTGGCACCTCAAAAAACAACTAAAAGTACTTCTCTGTTACGTGATCCTAGCCAACCAGGGATTATGTAGTAAATGGCATAACTTCACAATACCACAAAACCAATCAGGTTTGGCTAATGATAATGAAATTGAAGGTAAAAAAAAGTTGTGGTCTGAA
Source organism: Anniella stebbinsi (assembly GCA_029215795.1). Taxonomy (NCBI): domain Eukaryota; kingdom Metazoa; phylum Chordata; class Lepidosauria; order Squamata; family Anniellidae; genus Anniella; species Anniella stebbinsi. Next base: position 41,462,653 of record JARDYH010000006.1, read on the forward strand.
ATTCAGCCTGTTCTAGATGGGGTTGCTGGTCCCTTAAGGATGAGTTTCACAGTTTTGGGAGTGCTGCTCGTTAAGTTCTACCCTTTAGGTGACATCCATTAGTATAAATTTAGTATAGCTAGAGTGACCAGATACAAAAGAGGGCCTGCTGAAATTCCCTTTTCTATACAATTGTCAAATTACAGAACGCTGTCCTCCTTTTCATATAGTCACCCTATGTAATGTGTTTTATGTGGAGCTGCTTCTGAAATGTTTTTGGAAAATATAGCCAGAATGTGTGCTTACCTTAAAAGTCCTGAACATTTTGCGTCCAGAGTATTTGAAGGATGGCCCTTTCCCATATAAACCTGTCCATACAGTGTGGTCATCACTGGAGGTCCTGCTCTGTGTCCCCTTACTTTCAGAAGCATGACAGGTGGGAACTACAGATAGGGCCTTCTAAGCGATGGCACTCAGATTCTGGTACTGTCTTTTCTAAGCTCCATTAAAGCAAGGGTGGGTAACCTCTAGATTGGATTCCTATGTTATACATATATAAGAAAATGATGTCATTCGATCCGTTGAAAAAGGGACAGAGTTGACATAATTATTTGTAGCAAGGGTATGTTCCAAGGTTTGTATGATTCAAGATGATTGCTAGATTAATATCTTATGTTTAAAATGGTAGAATGCTACTCATTGTAACAGAAGTGCTTCAAGAGTACACGTCATATTCTTGTTCGGGCTCCTTATAAAAATTGCCTCTGTTTGCAGATTGCTAATCAGAGGGTCCACTAACTGATCTTGGAATCTAACATGCTTCCATCCACAAGTATACTATCATTTTTATTACCTCATCCATCAATTTTAAATATACGTATCTTAAATTGTTTAAACTTTTTATATATTTTCTGTATATCGGACTCCATCTTGTATAGATGAAATTGGAGTACATGCCAGCATCCCATAGAGTAAAGAGCCTAACTACATTGCTAAAGTCTTCCAAATAGATTCACACTTTGGCTGTTACGATTGCCTGTGTTTGACTGCATTCCAGAGATTGCACATATTTAAGGAATAACATATGAGCATTTCTCCTTTATATTCTTCTTTATGTTCAATAGATAGTTTAGCAGCAATCTTTTTGTTTTGTTTTTAGCGTTGTGGAGCCTAATGACCCAAGGCTGAGTAAGGAAGAGGCAAGACAAAGCCCTGAGGCACATTAAATTAGGATGCAGAGATAGTAGCTAGAAAAGCAAAAGAGTAACCTAAATAAAGTTCAAGGCAGAGGGATGCATCAAATGTAATGTTGGTGGAAAACATACAAGTGTTGTTGTTTCACAAGTGGTTGCATGTTCCGCTAGAAGTTGTGCAAGCGCTAGTGGAACTAGTGCAAGCAACACCCAGCATAATGAAGTTGAAATGAGTTGTGAAAGTACTTGGACAGTTACTCATGCATGCAAGCACTTGAAGTATTGAATTGAAGTATTGGATTTGACTCTTGTGCAAGGATGAAAACAGGATTTCCATACAAGGTAGAATCTTCGTACTACCATACCCTTCTCCAAACTTGTGCCCTTCAGATGTTCTGGCCTGCAATCCCCATCAGCTCCCTCCAGGATGACCAATGGTGAAGGATGATGGAAGTTGAAGTCTAAATCATTTGAAGGTCTCCAGGTTGGGGAAGGTTGCCTTAGTAGAATGACACCATTGGATACAACCCGGAATGCTGATCAGCCTCTCAGTACATTATTTCTGTAGCTCTCATAACAAACATGAATTAGGCACCAGCTGAGCAATGTTACTAAAGCTGAAGGCAAGGCTCTGCTGGACATGTTCAAGTCTCTACTTTCTGTACAAACAATAGCAAAGAGATACTTTCTCATCCATATTCAAGTACTCTCTTCCTCTGTCATCAGCACAGATGGGTATCAGGCCATTCAGATGTCCTTTGGTAGAAGTCCTGAAGGTCCCTCCCTCCGATTTCCTGTTTAGCACTGAATTCGCTGTTCTTGTCTAAACATTCTAACCTAAGATGAGCCCATCCATACATTAAATCACACCTCTGAAAGCTTTTATACATCATTAGGATGGCAAACAGATATAAAACAGAGAGCAAAAGATGCGCAAGGTACCCATGATACAAGTTACCATCAGATTCATAGAATCACAGTACTGTGCAGAGCTAAACAATCATCATGCCCTTGGTTGATAATCTGATCCTCCATATCATTTGCTATAAGACAGATTCTAGTCTAACCTCCCTGCTGTAAGGGACCCCCTCTGCACGGCCCTCAGTGGCAGGGCCGTGCAGAGGGGGCGCCAGTGAGGCCAGTTGCCCCGGGGCCCATGATTTTGAGGGGGCACTCGGACGAGGAGCCCCCCCAGCTTATGCTACTGCTTCCGTAGTGTAAGCAGCCCATCAAGAAGCGAGGAGCCTGCCTTGCAGAAACAGCACAGAAGCCGTCTGTCATGAATACCACAGTCAGACTACAAGCTCCAGAGGGCCATGCCGCATGCGGGCAGGGATATATGTGCTTAAATTGCGATGGTTGTCTTTACTGCGTCTCTTTCCTCAATCTTCTCCATGGCATATAATCTCTGGAGCTGTTTTGAATATTAACAGTGACAAGGCAAAGTTGCCTGATTTTTCTGTTGTTATTGATGAATTTGCCCAAAGAAAAGCACGTAAAGCATTTCTGAATGTGAAGAAGTGATGTCTTACATCTTGAATAAAAGTGCTTCCCGTTACCTTTTTTTATAAATCGTTCTAGTTCATTTATGTATTTAGCACTGAATCAGTGCCACTGATTAAAAAATACTTAAATGAGCAGTTTGAAATGGGGGGGGGGGGCACACACTTCCCATCTGGCCTGTGCATATTACCAGCTCTGCACAGCCCTGCTCAGTGGTAGAGCATATGGCTGGCATGCAGAAGGTCCTAGGTTCAATCCCTGGCATCTTCAATAGGTGATGGAATAGGCATCTGCTCGGCACCCTGGATAGCTGTGGCCCATCATATTTGGCTAGATGGAGAAAAAGTCTCACTTGGTATAAGGCCATTTCCAGTATTCCCTAAGTACCTAATATGCATCTGATATAAAATAAGGGCAACTCATAGTTCAGTGACATGCTTTGGGCTACTGTTTGGTATTCCACTGACCAACTACTTTCCATTTTTGGACTTCAGTTTGCCTTGCTGTCAAAATTACTGTCTTACTGGGTCAGTCATCACAGCCTCTCCAATGGCCCCAGCAGGGGCAGTCCTACAACACTGTCATGGCTTTCAAAGCACTTTCAAAAAATCCATTCTTCAACTGAAAGCACTGATACCCCCTTTACCTTGTTCTTTTAAAACAATTGTGTCACATATCCTTGTGCCTTTTTATGACTTTTGTAAGACTTGAGCCACTCCCCGCGCCCCCCCCCCCATGCCATCTGACAAGTCACTCTGCCGACCCAGCAAGCTTAAAGAGTTTGCTCAAGTTAGCACGAAGATTTAAAGCCAAAACATGTCAGGAGACTAGCAATAAAAATGGAGATGTGTGTCATAATCCAGGAAGTTGTCACATAGCATACTGCATCTTGGTTTTACTATTTTCCCCTAGTTAGACTGGCATAATATTTTAGTTTAGAAAGTGAGCTAACAGTGGGCGGAGAGAGGATACAAAAAGGCAGCGTGGCTCTTAAATGTCATCACTAGAAAACTATCACTGCAAATAGTCAAGAGATAATTATAGACACAGAACAGGAAGTAGAGCCCAAGCTGACAAAAGTAGCCACTGCTCACTATTTTCAGAAGCATCATCACTTTCTTTCTGCAGTGCATCCATCAGGTAATCAGAAGGTTAAATCTATAAATTAAAAGGTCAGGCACAATAGCATAAATGTGCTCCCACACATGCTAAGTGCATTTGAAGTTTCGAATTCACAAAGGATAATATGCTGGGCTATAAACCCTTGAAAATATGTTAAATGTTTCTTTCTGGGATGCATACAGCCCACGAAGGTACAAATAAGTTTTTATTTACGGCTGTTTATCACATTATATTTTTAAGGCATGGGAATCTCTGCAGGAAACTGTACTTCAAAACACTTAATCTGAAGCAGCCTTGAAGTATTTTTGAACTTTACCCAGTGTGAACTGTGCCAGTTGGAGGCCCAGATCATGTCGGAGGAGAGACATCTGTGCAGTCCATATACATGCATCTTCTGATATTTGTAATGGTAAGAGCATGGGCTGAAGCCACTGGTTGAAATCTCAGTTCAGCCATGAATTCACAGGGTGGCCTTTGGCTCCCCACATCGTTTGCACTATAATAGTATTATTACCATACCAACAGTACAGAATGTACTGAAACAGTACAAACAGCCTACTGTATAGGGTAGCTGTACAGATTGCTGAGCCCTTAGGAATAGTGCTGTACAAAATACGAAGCATCGTTACTTCATTCTGAACATATAAAGGGGTGTTTTACTGCCATGCAAACAACCAGGCCACTGGCCCATTCTCCGCATTGTGTACAGCTAGGATCACATGGAGAAAAGTATGAACTGGGCAGTGCAAAATTCAGCTTTTTCAAGATGCACAACATGGATATCTATTTACTGTAGCGGTGTTCACTGACCCCTGGATTTGATTTGGGCCCCAATTCAGCGCTCGGAGCAATTTGGAAGCCATCCACTTCGACCTGGGAACTAAACCTGAGCCAAAATCAGGAAACCTGAGGCTTTGTGCTTCCCATTCACTATAACGATGACCATATGGCTTTAACTTTTCTTGGTCAGAATCCGATGGCATTTGCAGACATAGTAGCCTTTTAGGAGGGAAGTAAGCCTCCCAACTGTCAGTAAAATGGGCCCAGGTTTTTTTTGTCCTACATACCTCTATATTTTGATTTTATTTTACTGATCATGTCTTTATTTCTTAGCAGAATTTGACAGTATTTGTAGGGATAGTTGCCTAACAAGTTTCAGATGAATAGTTTTTGTGCAAGAGAAGACTTGCTAATTTGTTCCTTGTAAATTGTTGTCAAAGTGACAGGCAGCCTAGAGGTTTCCCTAAGTAAGAAACCAGCAAAGTGTAAGAAGGATAGCTGCAGCAGGTCATGTGGAAGGGGAGTCCTCCAATTTGGGAGGAGTGATTTTCTTCCCCTTCCCTCCCCCACCCAGATTTTTGGGGCAATTTATATGAAAATGGCACACATCATAGGTTTCCTCATGCAAGGAACCTGCAAAGCTTCAGGAGGATAGCTGTAGAGACTAGGGAGCTGTGATGACTGAAAAACAGTTTAAAGCTTTTTACATAGTGAAGCCTAGTGGTGCTGGAAGAAAGGCCAATGCATGGTCCCTTCCTTGCCCTCCCCAAAAACACTGATTGAAGCCCCTGGTAAAACATAGAAGGTGGACCTGTTAGTCACTCAACTGCACTGCCTCCCCCTTCCCCAACTGATCAGCATTTTAGAGACATGGAACGAAAAGATGCTATTTGGAGAGGAGAGACATTGGGTCAGTTTGCACAAACAAAATAAGCCCGTTGTTTGTGTGTGCAGGGTGCGATTTGAATAATCACCACCTGGGTGTGGCTCATCATGTTGTCTGAACCTGGGCAGCATGACGTTTTGGAGGGGGAAACAACCCTCCAATAACTCTTCAACAGTCCATGGGTTATTGGAGGGTTGTTTCTCTTTCCAACAAACCATGCCATCCAGGTTCAGACACCATGACAAGCCGCGCCCATGTGGTGATTCTTAACACCACAATTTAAACAAGCCACTGTGGCTTATTTTGATTGTGCTCACTAGATTAGAGTCTGCACAAATTGGTAAAAAAACAAAACAAAAAACCTCATTCAGTTGGCTTCAGAGTGAAGCCCACTTTGCCTCAGGAAGCACCAGAAATGGTCGTAACGGGACTGACTCTGCTCAGGCTTCGGGCTTTGTCTGAACAAATGCACACCCTAATTTACTGCCAGTTCACACATTATATTCTCCACATCAGTGTGTACCCAAAGACGATTGAGGTGGCTCACATATTGGAAAAAGAGATCACAAGATCCAGCCTTAAGTAATTTATGGATTGTAGCCCTGTTGCCACTTCCAATTGGTAGCTTCCTGCTTAGTTGACAGGCTTGACCACTTTGGCCAACTTCTTGGACATCTTTGGTGGGTTTTTCAGGTCTAATCATGGTAAATTTATTTCTTGAGTACAACACAGTTATAAAACTTTCTATGTCCCAGGTCAGTCGCCTTTGCTTCCTGATATGCAAGCTTTAAGCCATGGAACTGTCATTAAAGTGGCACGGATAGGAAATTAGTGAGTGGTATAATGCTGGCATAAGATCATGGTATCAGATGGAAGAAGTAGGCCCCAGTATTTAATAAAAATGGACAGTGCCAGAAGAGATTACAAGCAAATGAGCTAAAAAAAGAAAGAAGTATTGTTATCTGGAAAAAATATACTTGGCCGTGTTCTAGCTGTCACTCATACCACTGGCATAGGTTTTAAAACAGAGTGAGTGGTTTCATTTGGCCTTAAATTTAAGTTTTAAAGCAGATGTTGGTTGGAGGTACTATAAAAAAAAATTAGGAACCAAATTAGATTCACGTTGGTGAAACCCTAAGAGGGAATGATCTAAAATTACTCATTATTATTATTACAGTAGTAGTTAAATTTCTATCAAAATGATGGGAAGCAAATGTCAAGCACTGTGGGATAGCTTCGTTCATTTTCCTCTTCCAGTAGGTTTGGAGAACCCTACTGTATTTTGCTCATATCATGGCAATGATGGTGGCAGCTTGGATAAAGGGTTGTGAGGTAGTGGGAGAACCCACACTTCTCTATTGTGCTGCCCTTCATCCAGGCCCAGAAACTTGGGACTGACTCTGCTCTTTGCTGTGCCACAGAATGATGGTGAGAGAGAGGCCATTGCTGCCATGATGAAGCAAGTAAGAAACAGATATAGAGGATGAGACCAGCTGTACTACTTATTATTATTATTATTATTATTAATAATAATAATAATAATAATTACATTTATATACTGCCCCATAGCCAAAGCTCTCTAGGCGGTTTACAAAAATTAAAAGATTGAACACTAAAAAGACAATACACAAAATTTAAAACCATAAACATAAAACAACTGACATTTAAAACATTTTAAACTGTTAAGCCTGGCCACACTGTCAATCAAAACCTCAACTTGAGCTGTTAAAATGCCTGGGAGTAAAGAAAAGTTTTGACCTGGTGCCGAAAAGATAACAGTGTTGGCGCCAGGTGGGCCTCATCGAGGAGATCATTCCATAATTGGGGGGCCACCACAGAGAAGGCCCTCTCCCTTGTTGCCGTCCTCCGAGCTTCCCTCGGAGTAGGCACCCAGAGGAGGACCTCTGATGTTGAGCGTAGTGTACGGGTTGGTTCATGTCGGGAAAGGCGTTCCATCAGGTATTGTGGTCCCAAACCGTGTAAGGCTTTATAGGTTAAAACCAGCACCTTGAATCGGGCTCGGAAACATACAGGCAGCCAATGCAAGCGGGCCAGAATTGGTCTTATATGTTCGAACCTTCTGGTCCCTGTTACCAATCTGGCTGCTGCATTCTGCACAAGCTGCAGCTTCTGAACCCTCTTCAAAGGCAGCCCCACGTAGAGCGCATTGCAGTAATCTAACTTGGAGGTAACCAGAGCATAGACACCTGAAGCCAGGTTATCCCTGTCCAGATAGGGGCGTAGCTGGGCTACCAGCCGAAGTTGGTAGAAGGCACTCCGTGCCACCAAGGCCACCTGAGCCTCAAGTGACAGAGATGGTTCTAGGAGAACCCCCAAGCTACGAACCTGCTCCTTCAGGGGGAGTGCAAACCCATCCAGAACAGGTTGAACACCCTCCATCCGGTCAGAGGAACCCCCTACTAAGAGCATCTTAGTCTTGTCTGGATTGAGTTTCAGTTCATTAGCTCTCATCCAGTCCACTGTCGCAGCCAAGCACCGGTTCAACACATCCACAGCCTCACCTGATGAAGATGAAAAGGAGTAGAGTTCTATGTCATCAGCGTACTGATGACAACGCACTCCAAAACTCTGGATGACCGCACCCAGCGGTTTCATGTAGATGTTGAACAGCATGGGGGACAAGACTGACCCCTGCGGAAACCCATACTGGAGAATCCACGGGGCCGAGCAATGTCCCCCAAGCACCACCTTCTGGAGCCGACCTGTCAAGTAGGAGCGGAACCACTGCAATGCAGTGCCTCCCATTCCCAACTCAGCCAGTCGTGCCAGAAGGTCGTGCCAGATTTGCATAGTGGCAACATCATAGATCATAGGCTACATGGCAGGGAGAAGTGGCTTGCATTATATATGGTCACAGATGGTGATGGAAGAACCCTCTTCCCTTCTTCTCGCTTCTCCTTTTCATCTGACCTAGGTATTTTGATGAAAGGAAAGATGTTTTGCCGTGGGAAAAAACAGTCCACTATTCATTTGTAAATGGGCACTCTGATCTCAGTTATATTGTGAATCCCGTCCCCTTGCAACAACACTTATTAGGGAGGTTGCTATTCCTATTTTATTGCTGGAAAAATGAGGCTGAGAAACAGGGACTTGTCCAAGATTGCCAATGGCCCCATGGCTGAGGTGGGACCTGAACCTTGCAAGCCCATGGGCTACTTTATTTATTGGACCTCACTCTCACTCTCAGCAAGGTTCAAACAGAACACTGGAACTTTGCTGCTTAAATCAGCCAAACCTAACCCCCTTTGCTTTTTCACTTTCATGATTTACAACTCTCACAGACATATACATGTACCCAAAAATATTTGGGTGCAGCTCAGCCATCACAAAGGCACCCCACAACTAGCAGGGCCCTGCTGTACATAATTAAGGTTGCTATTTTCGCATTCTCTTTTCCTTGAGTATATTTTGGCTACAACTCTCAAGCCACTTCCTCTGGAGCAGCCCCAAAGACTTCTGTGGGAATATCGTTCTCTTAGGGATTGGGGAAGGGTGAAGAGGCAACTTTAAGTATTATAATATTTTGATTCTGAAATATGGATTTACCATGTTCATGATAGGATACCATATTTATAGTCTACACCCCTGGGATGGGAAAAAGTACCAGATACGGTTTCTTTTTTATATTATGACTAAAACTAGAACATCCTTTAAGTAGAATTATATGATATTAAAAAATGCATGCAGACATTTCAGGTTTCTGTTTATGTGCCCTTGGCACAAAATGTCTTCTCCCCTACTGAAATCCTATGGAAATACATTGACTGATTGAAAAAGCAAGGTGATTTTTTTGATTTAAAACATAAGCCTTGTTCATTTAAAAGTGGTGTGATTATTTTTTCCCAGTCAAAAGCTGCATTCTTTAGGAGGTACTGTGTCAGGGGCCCCATGTTGACAGTGAGAGATCATCCCCATCCCACTCTCACCTCTCTTGGAGAGAGAGAGAGAGAGAGAGAGAGAGAGAGAGAGAGAGAGAGATATTATCATTACCCTACATTCACCCCCCCCTCTCTCTCTCTCTCTCACACACACACACACACACACACACACACCTCTCTGTCAACCCATTCTCTGCTCTCAATCACTACATGCTTCCTGTCCTCCTGTTCTTTTTTCTGTCATACCGAGTGGGTTAAACAAAACAATGCTGCCATATAGCACATGAGAAGACAGTCACCACTGCTGCAAGGACCAGAATCAGGTGGTAAAAAAGGGATGGAAAAGATGAGCAGGGGGGTCTTCCATGAAACCTTTCCTCCGCTCCAAACCCTCCTTTCGAGCCAATGAAGTATGCACCAACAAGTTCTCATAAGAGCATAAGAAGAGCCATGCTAGATCAGACCAAGTATCCATCTAGTCCAACACTCTGTTCACCCAGTGGCCAACAGCTGTCAACCAGGAATCCACAAGCAGGACATGGGTGCAATAGCACCTTCCTGCAAATGTTCCCCAGCAATTGGTGTATATAGGCTTATTGCCTCCATGTTCTGTTCAGCACTCATATACATAAGCACAAAAATAAATTTAAAACTATTTGGCACTAGTGTTTTAAAATGGCTCCATATAGTGTTTAGGAAGGAATGGCTGAGCAGAGGGTCTCTGGGGGCAACATTGGGACTGATAGCAGCTGTCCACAAAATAATGACCTACTGTTGCAACCAGGACCATAGCACAATACAATCTGCTATAGAGATATTCTTTGGCAGCTGCATTGGTGGTTTCCAGGCTGAAGTTATCAACTTGTTAGGATCATAAAAACCAAATATTCCGGGGGGAGGGGGGAATACAACAGAAAGTTCATATGGGATAGATGTGAGAGCCACAGAAGCTTCAGAAACAGTATCGCTAAGATGCAAAACCATAAATTTTCATCTGGAATTTGCAGGGCTGGATCAATGCAACAATGGGTCCTGGACTAGTGGTCTATAATGAGCACCTACTCCATTCCGACTCTGAGCTCAGTCATGTGACATTGTTATATACGATAGTGCATGTGTGTGAAAGGTACATATATAGATTTGAATCCAGATTCATGCTGGACCAGCTGTGTTGATGGAAATGGAGATCCTGCCCCCTCCTTCCCAAAGTGGCCCCTCCAGCCCTTTAAAAATACTACACAGAGAATCAGAAGACCCCCACTGAATGTGGTGAACTATGGTGTGTATGTGTAGGGACAAAAAATCAGGCAGAAGGACCTTCCATGGGTGGAGCTCTTTGTGGAATGTCCCTTTTTATTGCAGAAGGCAGATCCTGGATCCAGTCCATATATTAGTGTAGCCTTAATAACATAAGAGGAACTCTGCTGAATCAGACCAAGGGTCTATCTAGTCCAGCATTTTGTTCACACAGTTGCCAACCAGCTGGACATGAATGCAAGAGCACCCTCCTGCCCATGTTCCCCAGCAATTGGTATACAAAGCCTTCCCTAACCTGGTGCCCTCCAGTTCTTTCAGATGTCAACTTTCGTCACCCCCAGCCAGCATGGCCAATAGTCAGGAATGCTGTAGTCCAAAACAGCTGAAGGGTATCAGGTTCAGGTCTTAGCTTAACATGCTTTTCTGAACATGGTTTTCCATGCTTTTCTGGAAGCAAAAGACACTGACACCCCCACCTTCATGTTTTAATTATGTGAAGTGGTCTCACTGAGTGCAAAGGATTGTGGGGCCATACTGCTGGCCCTGCTCCTCATATCACAGTTTCCCTGGCCCCACCCCTGATGTCGTCGTGTTGGGTGTGGATGTCTGCATAGGAGAAGCATACATGTCTGCATAAGTTGCCCCCACATTTTTATAAACCAAAGGCAGAGTTTTTACTTAAAATGGATTGTTTATTTACAAGGGTCTTAAATGCCACCACCAAGCCTATCTCTGGCTAGTGGGCTCTGAAGTAGAAAGTGTGAACTCTCTCTTATGCTTTTGGTGCAGATCAACAGTAAGTGCAGAGAACAGAGATCATGTAATAAAACAGGAAACAAAACATTGTGCTGTAAGGTTCCTCCCATATGCGTGACAGTTTGGAAATGGGTCTAGAATGCTGCTGCTCCCACTGAGACAGAAGGGGATCCCTGGTTTGCAACCATATAGGTCATGCCATAATCTGGTTTTGGAAACGGGGCTAGTAGGGCAATGGTTTTGAGTGAGCTCTTCAACACAACTAACTCAAAGCTGTCAACTCAAAATGCAGGGCACTGAATTTTACAAACTCCCTGTAGATTGTTAGAAGGACTGGACTGGACTGTCTTTCAACCTCAGAAGGACAGAATGGTACAGGCAACTCACATTGTAGCTCTAGGCCACCATTAAAATCTTTGCTTAGGATAGAGAGCATGATGGCAGCATATTGTAAGACAAGTGTGAGAGTCTGCTGCCATTTTGTTTATTGGATGGTGCTTGAGATTCTTCCTCCTTTTAGAATGCATCTGAACATGACTTATTTTGGAGGCTGGATGTGTTCACATATTCCAAGGCTTCAGCTTGGTCTGATCCCCTGCTCATGCCTTCCAAGAGAGAGGTCCAATCCATAGTCTCTAACCCAGAAGCCCAACTTCTCTAATGTCAAATGTGAAGGAACAGGCATTGGACTAAACCAGTGGGAATGGAAAGGCACTCTGCACCAGCTCTCATCTTTTCATCTTTACATACTGCAAAGCTGAATATAGGCCTCAAGGCTGAAATTAAGTCCTGCCACATGCATTACAAGAGCAATTGGTTGTGTAATCTGTATTACTATCTTCTACATTGGTGTGATGTGCTTGTCTCAGATTGACTTCTTTAGGAGCACTTTGGAAATAAAGCACCTGAGAGGAAGTATAGTCAGCTACCAGTAACATTATGCCTTTATTTTGCCACGTACAAAACCCTATACATATTATGTATATATGAAAAAGCAAAAAATCAGGATTTCCTTACTCTGACATACTTCTCAGCATATATATAATTTTGGTATATTTATGAATAGCAAATATAGGGTTGTTGTTTTTTAAGTTACCAATATGCAAAGGCTGACCTCTCTCCTTTTCCTCAGGCTGCCTGAAATAGCCCGTTGTCAACATCTGGTGAGCAGGGGAAATGAGTGCTAAGCTAGCATGCCCCTATAAGCTAGCCACTTATTCCGCGAATAACATCTATCCTTTATGCCAGGGATAGGGAACCTATAGCCTTCTAGATATTGTTAGACTCCAACTTCCATCAGCCCCAGCCAGCATGAACAAAGGACAGGAGAATGGGAGCTGTAGTCCAACAGCTGGAGGGCAACAAGTCCCCCACCCCTTCTTTATGCTTTGGCATTGTTCAAGACATTCTCCAAGATAGTGGGGTGTAAGGAATATTACATATCTCTCAATGAAGTGGGGGTTTTGTTATGCTGCCACCAAAGAAACAACAGAAAATTGATATAGAACAAAACATTTTCCCCGGCTATTCCATGGTTTAACTTGAAGACATTGGTTCAAGCCCTAAATTGTTCAAGAGTGCTGTAGAATTATAATGACTTTCTTCATCTTGCACCATTTTTTCAAATGATACATACACCATTTATTTTTTGCAGCTTGAAACTAGAAATATGTTGTTACCATTAGCAGGAAGATAGGTGAAAAGCTGGTACTGGCTTCTCTTTCTCTTTCCATTGCAGACATAGAAATTAACTTGGACAGGACTTGTAATTCTCTGATTGCGAAACGGTGGTATCTCAATCACCAATGAAGTCTAAAAGAAAATGTTTAAAATAATGTTTTGTTTTTAAATCCATTGCTTGATGAAACAACGGCTTAAACCAAAGGTGCACAGGCTCATCACATTCATACACAAGCATGAGGAATATATCTCCAGAATATTTTCTGCACACTTAATGACAAGTTTTCCTACAGTGGGCTAATCTGGACATCTTGAGAAGAGATTTATTTTTTGTATTCATATACCTGAGTACAAGATACATCAAATATGAAGTAAACATGCATGTATTTATTTATTTATTTGCTGCATGTCTTGATAAGATACTTGTGAGTGTTCACCTGAGGGGTGGGGGGAAGTTTTAAAATTGACAGTGTGTGTGTCATTTGCAGGGGAGAATGGGTGGGCAAGGGAAGGGTTAAGTACCCCCCTCACCAACAATTTCCCATGCCTGTCATCCCCCTCCTAATCCCACATTACCTTAGGAGAACAACAGCAAAGTGAACCTCATTTTTTCCTCACAATGTGTAGTTCCATCCTGAACCTTTCCCAAGCCACCGCTCACAGGTATTTTAAAAGGATGAACATTTCTTTATGCTTCAGATCAGATATATATTGAGTGTATAATATTTCATTATATCTGAGTAAAAGGTCAAATAACAAAATCGTGTATGAAATGGCCTGAGTTTGAAGTTCCTGCAATTAAGCACTTTGACAAACATTTTAGACCCTGGAGAAAAGACAATGCTCTTAAGCACCTTCATACAGCCTCCTCACCTCTTCAGCATAGTGCTGAGGTCAGAACAGATGGCAAATCTTTCCTTTCTCCCTTGCCTTGAACATCCTTCAATCCACTGGCATTGGACTCAAGTACATTGATGAAGCTGAGCCACAGAAATCTGCTCCCCTATCATAAGGGCTCTTCTTTCCTGTCTTCAAACTCTGCCAAAAGCACTGATATATAGTTTCGGAGTGGCTGCACATATCACAGACTGCAGCCAAAAGCAGAACAAGTAGACTCATGCCTCCACTTTCCACTGCATGTTGTGACACCCGAGAAATGAACTTATAAATCCCCTATTGATAGCCATGTGACAGAAAGCAGGAGTGTGAACGTACCCTTGCAACTGCTAATTTTCCACAATTCCTGAAGAGCCCTTCTTCATCTGGATTTTTTTAAAGCCTGCTAGAATCTATACTGTCAGGGTCAAATGCAAAAGGTGTATATTTTTACCCACCTTAGATTTTGAAAGTAATGAATATCAGTGGAAGTGATGGCAGGCCAATTTGATTAGCAGAAAAGAAACATAGCAATAACTGCCCATCTCTCCCACCCAGAAAATGATATGGGGCATTTTAAAAAATAATTATTATTGCTCTGTAAGATTAAAAAAAAATGCAGGCTAGCTTCCTTACAATATAAAAGCAACGTAAAGGTGTTTTTTAAAAAAATATTTTTTAAAAAAAGAAATATCTTCTGTTTACTCTCTTGTTTAAAAAGACAAAATGTCTTCCAGAAGATGTTAGTATTAAGTACAGAATTTCCTGGGACTGTGTATGTTCACACATGCATGTATAATGTATGATTTCTCAATGCCTAATCACTTAGTGACTCACAATTTCATGAACAATGGCCAGCAACAACAAAAAAGGTAAGTCCGGCCCACCCCCCCACCCCCCAACTAGCCACCCTTGCAGGCATAAATTGGGCCGGCTTTGGAAGTGGCAGATCATCTCCAACTTGCCGCCCCCCCCCCCCCCAACCTCAGCTAGAATGGCTCTGTTATGAATGTTGGGTGGCAGTTTTGTTTAGCTTATGTTTCGTTTGCCTGTGAGGCAAATGTAATGAAATTAGCAAAAAAAGAAAGAACCGCTGTCACTGAAAACAGCATTTAGAGAGGTGTCAGCGTATCTGAAAGGCTTTTTTTTAAAAAAAAAATCCAGCTTTTACACATATATTTACACATTTAATATGTAAATGACGAAGATGCGTATATAAATTCATCCACACACAAAAATGATATTTCTCAAAGGGGCAGGAGATACTTACTGGCTTACATAATTCTTTGTCTGTTTTGGCTTCCATTTCCCACACGTGATGACCATCTAAAAAACAAGAAAAAGAAAAAGAAGTTGTCTAATTCTACTCTTTAATTTATCCCTTCAAATGTGCCAGAAATGGGAGTTTTTTTTGTTTGTTTGTTTTGTTTTAGACACTCCCTTTAATCTTCCTCACACATATACATTATATGAATTTGAAGAAGATACTTCATGGGAGTTAAAAAAAATACATACTGGCTCAATTCAGACGACACAATAAACAACTGGTGTGGGGGAAACAATCGTCAGTTGTTTTGACTATCGTGTTATCCGAATGCTGCCATAGTCAACTCAGTGCTGATCCTAATCCACACCACAGTTGATTATTTATTACCATGTTGTGTGGGGAGGACCCCCTAGATGAACAACTGTAAAGTTGATTATTACCCCACCATTGACTATCGTGTCGTCCGAATTGAGCCATTTTCATTCAAAAGAAAAGTAGACAGAGTTCAGTTGCTGGAATTTTGAAGAAAAAAAAGCCCAGACCCATCTATTGGTCTTGCTTCCATACCCAGTCCCAAACTACTCGTGCTAGTTAGCTCCCTGTACGTCTATGAGACCTGCCAATGTGTGCCTAGTGATACATAGAAATTTTGCCTAACCACCATTTGGGAATCATTGGTCCAGTATTTGTAGCAAAGACACCTGCAGAAGGAAACCTCATTTGTATATTTATTACAGCAGTGTGATGTACAAATGCAAATAATATTTATTTTAAACCTCTGGCCACATCCATGTTTGCATGTTAAGTCTCTCTTGAAGGCAACAGTGAAGGATCTTTGTCTTCTCTTTCTACTTTCAGTTTCCAGGATAAAAATGAGCCATCTAGAGCTGTCTGACATACAATTACCAAAATACATTTTCCCCTTATGGAAAGCAGTCTCACTGCAAAAGGAACATAGTTGTGGGACTATCTTCTCCTGATTTCTTCTGGGTAATAAGAAATACTTATTTGAACCCCCTTTAAAAATCACATAATACAGACGCTTGTCTGGTTTCATCAACTTCTCTGAGCTGTATTGAAAGCATCCTGATATTATGTTCTTGTGATACGCATCATGTGGTGACACCTTTGTCAAATTTGGTCTGTTTCTACACAGGGCGCAATGGGGCTAGGAGCCATTTTACAGAACAGAGGTGGACTATTGTCCAGTGAAGGGATCGCCCTGACATTATTTTAGAGACATAGAAATGCTGCTGTGTGCACCATGCACTACTTCAGTAATGCCAGAACCTCCAGGCCATGTGAGAGAAGCCTACAACATGACTCTTTCCCATGCTGGCACCAACCAAATCCAGAAGGAAGATGCTGTGCTGGAAGGCACTGACTGAGTTTGCACAATCGCCATGGTAGCTTGTTAACCACACTGCGCATGCTGGTCACAAGCTGGCCTGATTTCCTTAATTATTCTCGGTGGCACAGCTTACTGTGTTGTGCAAACCCAGAGGGGGGGGGTTGTGATGGTTAACAAACCACCCAGAACCCATGGGCCGTTTAGGGTTCTGGGTGGCCCACACTCGCTGGGTTCACACAGTAAGCCATGACAGTGAGGGTAATTAAGGCAATTGGGCCAGCATGTGACTGTCACAAGCAGCATGTTTAACAAGCCACAGGTGGCTTGTTAGCTGCCTAGCAATCGTGAGAACCAGCCCATTGACTAACATAAGAGCCATGCTTGATCAAACTTAAGGGTCCATCTAGTCCAGCATTCAGTTCACACGGTGACTCACCAGCTACCTGTGAGAAGCCCACAAGTAGGACATGAATGCAATACCACCCACCTGCTCATGTTCCCCACAACTGGTGTACATAGGCATACTACCTCTGGTATTGGAGATAGTACATAGCCATCAGGACTCGACAGTTTATCTTCCAGGAATTTGTCCAACTCCCTTTTAAAGCCATCCAAATTGGTGACCATCACTACATTTTGTCGTAGTGAATTCCACAGTTTAACTATGTGCTGTATGAAGAAGTACTTCCTTTTATCTGTCCTGAATCTCCCACCAATCAGCTTCATAAGATGACCCCCGATTCTAGTATCATCAGAAAGGGAGAAAAATGTTTCCCTATCCACTTTCTCCACACCATGCATAACATGAGCTCAGACTTTTGATATCACCAGAATGGTCTGGTGCAGTGGCTCCCTTGTGTCAAGAAGCTAATGTCAGAAGGGGCCCCAACTGATTAAGAAATAAAAACCCATGTTCAGGCCTTGACTGGATCAGGAAAAATGCTCCCCCGGGACAGCATGACATAGGTGGTCAATAACAGCTCAGCGATACTACTTCCAAGTCTCTAAAAAGCTATTGTCCTTATATAACCTAAATGTGGCTGCAGGCCAGATTTATACATGGCATTGTGACAAGGGATATTTTATTTTTAGTACCTTATCTAATGATTCCTAACACTGAATTTGCATTTTTCACTGCTGCAGCACACTCCATTATGCATAACTTTGGCTTGGCATGCTCATCTCAAATACAAGAGATGAGCATGCCACCCAATCGCATCCCCACCCAATTTCTTTTTCACCGGCCTGGGACTCAACTTCTCCAAACTGCACCGGTGGACTTAAACTGGGGAGACCCCAGGATCAAATTCCATGAACTTTAATGGGCATGTTTGGGTCAGTCATCATCTCTCAAATTAACCTATGTCCCAGGGTTGTTGTGAAAACAAAAAAAGAGGCCCGGGGTGGGGTGGGGGGCGAGAACAGAACAATTATGTATACCAGCCTGAGCTTCATGACAGTAGGACAGGGTGAAAGTGTTACACCTAGAAGAGTCTAAGTTGGTAAGAATATAGTTCCTTTCACCTTTTTAAATGAATTACCAGAACTTCAAGCTTTTTGCATGTTTAATCCATTCTGAAAGATAAGTGACTTGAATTGAGATTCTGTTTTTCAGTTCCTGCCAACTTAAAAAAAGAGTAATTAAATATTTCAATTATTATTATTAATTTACAGTGCTGCTGCTGTGTTTTGTTTGCGTTTTTGCATTTCCAGTTTTTAGGCTGATTACAAGTGTGTGTGTTCACAAAAGGCCCTTAGGTGCTACATTATAACTTCTTTTTTTAAAAAATAGAATCCAAGAGTAGGGAATATATTGAGTCCTCAGTTATCTGAAAAGTAACAAGAGTCATTGTACAAAATTCTCTTGAGAATGTCCAGACTTTTTCTGTTACAAAAAAGGAGAGGGGAACAGATGACTCAATAAGAGTTAGTGACATTTCATTTAACAAAAACATGAGGAGAAATTGTTACGAAGTAGAGACCCAGAAGCAGAAAAAGAAAAAGAAGAAAACAGAAAGAAAGAAAAAGCAGACAATTCCTCATGTTACGTCTGGTGAACCAAGAGGGAAATCTCTACACCCACGGACTGGGATCAACTCCAGGAGAGAAACCTTAGACCACTACGTCAACTTCTTACAGTAAACATGTTTTGTAGGTTTATATGGATCAGCTAATTTTTTAATTTATTTATATTTTTTAAAGATGGGATGGATGGAATAATTTTTAAAGGGGTCTCAAAATGCTAAAAGACTTGCTTATACTGGAGAAAAAGGTCTTATGTCAGTACAGCATTTGCCAAGTATCCTACCCAAGTATGCAAGATGCCTTCTCTAGTCAGAATGTGCCGGAGGAGTGAGGAGTGATACACCACAAAAGTTTCCATTGTAAGGCTGCCACATCTGCATCAGCCGGGCTGACTCACAGCCGAAGGCAACTCCCTGACTGGCTAAAGTCCAACAAAAGTACACCAGAGCAATTTATACCTTTCCAAAATGCAAATAATTCAAATTACAGACATAACATAAAGCTGAAACAGACACATTTCAGGCATTCCCTTTAAAGTTTAACTCAAGTGATTCTCTTCAAATTGCTTATTTTGTTGTTTATTTATATATGTAGAATGAGGGGGGGGGGGAACTACTAGCAAACCACCCACCTCTACCCCACCCACTTCTATCCACAGGAATATTTTTGGGGATGCATAACTATCTTTGATGAAGTATTGTATTTTCTGTATTGGAGAAATTAATATTTGACACTTTCAAAAACTGCTGTAGAATTAGTTTAACTTTTTTTTAAAGATTTTGTTCAAAAGCTGAAATTGCCTTTTCAAACCAGTAATTAAAATAAGCATATTAACAATTAAACAAGCTCCCTGCTTATCACTTGCCTCTAAGTGCTCAAAATTATGCAAAATTCTTGAATTGTTTCTGGACAGGAGAATCAGTTCTAAGAGTATATCCATCATGGGTTTAGGTATTCATTGCTGACACTGAAGCTGATCGTTAGCTTCTTTTCTTACCTAACGGAAACAGACTCACTAAACAGCAGCAGAGATTTCCTGTTTGTACAGCTGAAGGGAGAGTGGGGGGAAATCCCAGAACAAGTAAAGCCCACAGATATAATTTGAGGCTTCCACCTTCACTTTAATGGGCTTTTCAATAAAATGTACCACAGAAAACAATGCAGATTAAGGGCCAGTTCACATGTTCACTCCATGTCCCAAAGCCATCAAGTTTTTGTATGTATGTTTTCCCTGATTCACACAGGTGTGAAGGGGTTAACTGGATTTGTTTTCCTAAAGCATTTCTGAAGCTGCTTTTGTGTTGGCGTGATACCAGAAACAACCACAATTAACTCCTTTAAATATGCACTTATACGTGCTGCATGGTTTGTTTTTTTAAAAAAGTGCACATAGAGTGAATGTGTAGGTGAACCCCAATAATCAGAGTTGTTTACCAGTCACAGTAACAAAACGCCACAGTAACTTTTCCTTGCTGCGCAGAACACGTAGGAATGTTTCTACAGAAGGACAGAGGTGAATTAGTCATCCTTCAGGGATAGCAATCTGTGTTTTTCATATGAAGGCAAAGAGGTTCTGTCAGAAAGCCTGACATTTGGGGATTGATAACAGTGGTGGGCAATTCTGCACACCTACCTCATTGCCATATAGGCTGGTTTTGAATTGCTAAAAATATAAGCAGGGATATGAAAGGGAATGGCTCCGTATTGAATGGGCCTTTGTAATTCACTCTGTATCAACTGTTCTCTGCAAAGCTAAAAAGGAAACTCTGCAGAAGTCGAAAAGTAAAAATATTCTAAAACCATTAGGGAATTCCCTGCAGCGTGAGTCACAGAAACGGCTTCCCCACCACACCCATCAAGAAGATTTCCACATAAAAAAGGCATTGTGGGCTTGTTCTAACACAGCAGCAGCTAAAGCAAAAAGACGTTGGGTAAATCTCACCACCTTGATTATTTCCATATAGTGTTGTATTATTCTTGGTTATTAAGCTCAATGCTTTTCTTCATGTTGATTAACGTCCAAGTGGTAGAAAGGGGTTTCACAACAAGCAGGCTAGATTTCTAATGTAACACCACTAAGTATATATACCGTATTTCATCGATTCTAAGGTCACCTCTACAAAGATTCGCTTTTGCGCCTGGTTAGCCGATTCTGCGCATAATCGCAGAAGCGCATTTACGCCTAATCCCTCTGCACGAGAGGCGGCGAGAGGCGGCGAAGTGCATTAACGGATGTCCAAAATGCAGTTTACATGTAGTTAATGCGCATAAGCGCATATTCACACAGTCAAAATGCGCTTTAACGGACGGAGCAAAATAAAACTCGCGATTTAACGCGCATTCGATAATGCGCATAATCGGAGAGATAACACACCTCTACACCCCATTTGCGCTCCGCTGGTGTGGAGGTAAATTTTTTAATGAGACTTCAAAGAGCATTAAACCTCTCGTGAAGAGGCATCCTAAGACGTACCTTTTCTCCCATGTTTACATCTGTAAAAATGGGGTGCAACTTAGAATTGATGGTGCCTTGCAATCACGGGATTTCTCCTGCGTTTTGCAGAAGGCACTAGGGCTCTGCATACCCCCCCCCCACAACTCACCCTAGCAGGTCCTGAGGGACCCCACAAGGCCGGTCAGAAGTCCCCCCTCCCCACTTACCTTGATTACTGCTGCCTCGGCCTGGGAAGACTTCAGTACTGGGAAAGAGGCCGCGATCTGAGATCACAGCCTCTTTCCCAGTACTGAAGCCTTCCCAGGCTGAGGCAGCAGTGATCAAGGTAAGTGGGGAGGGGGGACTTGCGAGGGAGGAGGGGGACTTGCGAGGGGGAAGGGGGGATTTGCGGGGCCCTAGCCTTAGACCTAACCCTCCCCCCTCCCCTTGATCGCTGCTGCCTCGGCCTGGGAAGGCTTCAGTACTGGGAAAGAGGCCGAGATCTCACGAGATTTCCTGAAATTGCGGCTTCTTTCCCAGTACTGAAGCCTTCCCAGGCCAAGGCAGCAGTGATCAAGGTAAGTGGGGAGGGGGGCTTGCGAGGGAGGAGGGGGACTCATGAGGGGGGAGAGGGGACTTGCGGGGCCCTCCCCCTCCCCCCATCGCCTGTCCTCGCCACTACCGCCAGCGCTTGCCTCAGCCTGGCAAGATGTTGTTCCCAGTAACGAGGCAAGCGTTGCCAGCGGTGCGGAGCAGCAGCGGCGGTGGCAGCGAGGATGGGCAATTGAGGGGAGGGTGAGGGTTAGGGCCCCACAAGTCCCCCCTCCCCCTCCTCTCTTACCTTGATCGCTGCCGCCTCGGCCTGGCAAGGCATCATTACTGGGTTCCCAGTAACAACGCCTTGCCAGGCAGAGGGGAGCGTTTCCAGTGGTGTGGAGCGGCGGCAGCGAGGACGGGCGATGGAGGTGAGTGGGGAGGGGGAAGGGGTGCTGAAATTAAGGTGCATCTTAGAATCGACGCAAAGCTTTTTCCCTGTTGGTGGCCCTGAAATTTAGGTGCATCTTACATTCGGTGAAATACGGTAGTGTGCATAATGCTTTATCCCAAGCCTAGTGCTGTCCCACTCTATCCTCAGTAGAACTGAAATCAGGTCATTATCAGATAAGGACCTGCAGTAGAGAGATAGCAAGTGACATGTCAAAGCCTACCTAGCATAGACAAGCTGGGATTTGAACCCAGGACTTCTTAGTCCTCTTCTCAGAACTGCATCAGCCGGCTTCCTTTTTCTAGATTATAGCTACAGGAATTAATTGCAATATGCTAATAGCTCACGACGGAGTAGCTATGAGTTTATAGAACCATGGAATCCAATCTATTTAATGAATTTGCCCACACATTTAGATTGGCTTCAAGGTGCAAACTTTATGGAGTATTCTCCATAGGGACAGCCATTAAACGTCTTCCTTTCCTGTATTCAAGTAGGCACTTAGAACACGTTTTTCAGCGAGCTTTTGATGCTTAATGATTTGCTGCCTCTTGAAGTGTTTATCTTATACTGCGTAAGTTTTGTAATTGTTCTGTTTTAATTGTGTTTCAGGAATTGCTGTTTACGATATGTATTAGAGATCTGAATATAAGTTGTTACAGAAAAGCGAAATTCAAAACAAAATGATTACTTTTGCTTAATTTATTATCCATTTATTAATTTTTCTTAACAACATTTCTCTTATTTATTTAATCTGGGCTGGAATTTGAATTCTGCTCCTGTGGATCCAATCTTTTCACCACATGCTTCTGCTTAACTTTGCGATGATTATTGGCAAGTTCCCTGATCCAGCAATTAGGCTGTGCATGTTGCAAGGGCTTTGCGTGCACAGCTGTTCTGTCTGTACCAACACTGAAAAATGTCTTATCCAGAGATCTGTATTCTGAGCGTATAAATCAGGGTAGAATGCCACTGCATGAGGCCAGAGGAGAAACCAGCAAAGATACCTGGGAGAGTCACTAACCACACCTTGGCTGTCAGCCACAAATGTTTATCCATCCCAGATCAGGGTGCAAATGAGAATCTCCATCAAAGTATCATAGGCACTATTAGTCTCACATTTAATCTTTTGAGCATAGATGTGTCTAGATAGATCCAAAGGGCTGTCTTAACAGCACCAAGTTGGTGCTGCTCCGCCGCCAAACCCTGCGGTATTGCTGGTGCAGGGTGGCGGCGAGTAGTCTTGATGCGAAGCAGTGCGGGCTTTCCAGAGGCCATTAGACTCGCTGGGCCTGCCCAACGCCCTCTGCCTGGGTGGGCGGTGACTAATCATGGGTTGCCAACCACCCGGCCACACTTTCGTTGCGACTCCGGAGGAGGATAGATGGCGGATATGCCGTATTTGCCTTGCTCCAGAGAAAAAAGTCAGGTTAAGTCCCCAACTTTTTTTCTCCACAGCTTCGCTGGAAAACCCTGGGGTGGGTGCGGAGTGGTTGCTGCATCGTATAATTGACGCGGTGCCACCATACACCCAGCCTGGGGCTTTCCGCGCATTTAGACAGCCCCCAAGTGTGTTTTAAGCAGCATAGATCACATGCATGGGGAGCCTTTTGTGCATTTGTTTATCAGTAGACAGCTCCCTTCCAAAGCTCTTGGTCTTATGCGGCTCCTAAGCTGCAGCCACCTCTTTTAATTCTTCCGATCTCATTTCCTGATGAGTTCTAGTCTTGTGGGGAAATCCTGAAGGAAAGGAAGGGTTCTCAAGTGAAGTGACATTAAACTTGGAAAGCAAATCATAAAGCCATGACAACAGTGCTCTGCGATACCATCAGTTCTCAGGAGATAAAGAGGCTAGATCAGCTGAGTACTTGGATAAGTGAGCACTGCTGCTAATGCTAGAAGCAGTGCTGGCACTATTGATGACGTTATGCTCTGCTATTGTGGGGCAGTACTGTTGAAATACCATGAGCAGCAAGTGGTGTTTATCTGGTGTGTGTGTTTGTGTTCCCTATCAAAAGCCTCCTAAACCGCTCAAATGATGCCTGAGATGTCATTTCCAAGCACAGTTGCCAGGCAATAATTATGCTGTTAAAGGAAATTAGCTCATTGAACCTGGGGTTTGAATTCTAAGGTCAAATCCTGTTCCTGTGACAGAAAAAGCAGGTCGCTTCATTGCTCAGAACTGTGAACAGGTCTGACCCGAGGCGTCAGAGAATATCACCTGACCAGGTAGAAGGAGGCTTTCTTGAATGGTGAGGCTTATTCCCTGAGCTTTTCTCTTTTGCTAATAACCTCCTGCCCCAGATCACTAGTTCAAAACCCGCCATGGCTCTCAAGTCCAGGGTGAGAGTCACCCAAGATCTCCTTTAGCCTAAGGCATTATAGCAGCTAAGCCAATGGCAGTCATAGGAACTGTACTACCTTTGTCTTACAAACTCCACTGAGACATAAGGTGCCTCTTAAAGAATAATACATCTATTATGGCATGAACTTTTCACAAAACATTGAATGCATATGGCATCAAAAAAAAGTCAGCCTCTGGCTGCCAGATGATGGTCACAGTCTGTGGCTGCAAGCATACTAATCACTTTATAATGAGCCCAACTCCTACAACAGTGGGCGAGAGTATTGTTGACAATAATCAACCATCGTGGAATAGTTCAAATGCATGAAAAACATGAGCCCTCTTCACACGTTACTTGCATGAAGGGCAGTCATGCACAAAACAAGGAGTTGGACCATTCTATAAGCCCCCCTCACAAAACTTTGCAGTTAGACTAGTCTTACCTCTGAAGTCCATGTGTTAAGCACAGAAGTCAGGGGCTGTATGCGTGAGTATCCTCCCCATGAATAATGCGTGAAAAGAGCTATACTCCAAAATCTATTGTCTCTTAAAGAGTATTTATTCAAGAGGACATAGGCAGATGCCATTCACTTCTGCAAGAATATTTACAAGACAACAGTTCCACCATGATTAATGAAAGACAGATTGTTTGATGATCATGTCAGGAGATCTTACACTTTCAAAGATAATGGTCCTATTTGGGTATGAATAATCTTTAAAACAATGAGTAGTACCCTCTGTTGTGAGCATAATGACTCAAGGAAAACAGTGATTAAATAAGGATTGGTTTGGTCATGCAGAATTCTAGTTCTGTGGGGGCAAATGTCCAGCTCATGTAAGGTTGAAGAAACAGACTTAATTTCTCGCTCAAGTACCTTGCCCTCATCATATCTATGACAGAATTAGGCTGAAGTTAGCTGCAAAGAAAGAAGTATTGCTACTGTGGTGAAAGAGACCTGCTCTATTTGTCTTCTAATAGGAACTCTGGGTAGTATAACATCAATAACGGATAGCAAAACTTGATCCATTTCCCTATAACAAATAATACTATAGGAGTGCCAAAGGTGCCTCCCCGCATTTGTAGCCCTTTGCCAGATTGCAAAAGTGGGGAGACCGCTTTGAATATAAAGTTTAATACAGTGGAAGCTTGTAGGCTACATTCACAAACTAATTATCATTATGTAAACACTCCAGCTTCATTATTCCATAAATAGCCATTTAGCGTGCGTCTGACTGCTGTACTTGTGCATATAAAATACAGAGTGCACATTTTTTCCCCTTTAAAACAAAACAAAACACTCTTTCGGCTCAAGACAAAATGTTTGAAATTGTACACATGTATTTTAAAACCTACTGACCTTAATAGCCCCAACAGAAATACTGTTTGATGAGACTCAGTAATGATGATACCGTCTTAAGTGTATGGAATGCATGCCATACTATCTTTACCTTTTCCTGCGCTGCATAGTTAGGAAAATCTGAAATGAATTTCCTACAAGCTACGTCACAACTACTATATGCGTGCAAAAGGATTCCACAGAGCCATGATTCCATCATCTGATGAAACTCCCTGCTAAAGATATCGCTTTCTGGTAAGCAGCAAGGCACCCCTGTACACACTAATACAAGTCCAGGACATAGGGACAAGTGACCTCCATATTAACTCTTGCGTTCTGAACTGTACAATTCTCCAATTTCTAGGCCCTCTTGTTGGCAGAAGGTTTCAGGCTTGTTGCAAATGAGTTAATACAGAAACAACACAGCAGCAAGTGACATGGGTGTGGCAGGCTCTGTAGAGAGGCAGACACAGAAAACAACAGTATGCATACGGCATGTGATCGAGGGATATTCTGCCACCTAGTTTATTACGTGAACTACAGCTTGACTACTAGTCTGAAACTTGACCCCTTTTTGGCCAGTTGCCCCTCAAACTGTGACTGCTACTGGCAATGGAAAGACCAATGGAAAGATCTCTGAGAATGTAAGATCTTTTACCAAATGGAGTTCAGCCAAAAGTCTGCTCACTAGTCTCCACATCTCATCTCATCAAAACAAGACGCCAAACCTTGAGCCTTCAAATGCAGCGGTGCAAAATGAAACGTCTACAGTAGCACAGCCCATATCTAAAGGCCATTAAAGTGTCTGAGGGATACGTCAATTGCAGGATCGTTATTATTTTTTAATATATATATATATCTTTTTATTGGAGTCCCCCTACCCAGCATTCTTTAAAAATTAAGCCATATAATTCAACTCTACTGAACTGGGATGGGAATATTTTGAACCAATCTGGATGGATTTAAAAGGGGGCTGGATAAATTCCTGGAGGAGAAATCTATCAATGGCTACTAGTCCTGATGACTATGTGCTATCTCCAGTATCAGAGCCAATAAGGCTATATACACCCGTTGCTGGGGAACATGGGTAGGAGTAGCTGGTTGGCTACTGTGTGAATAGTGCTGGACTTGATGGACTCTTGGTCTGATCCAGCATGGCTCTTCTGATGTTCTTATGAACTGCTCAGACTTGATAATGTTCTTTTTATTCCCCACTAAAGCTACATAACAAGGCATGAAAACCTTCCAGATTCTTCAAGTTGTTCCCCGCCTCCAGCACTCAATTGTCACTGCTGAGGCCATCAAAGAGAGAGAGAGAGAGAGAGAGAGAGGAAGCAGCAGTCAGGCACTGTCCCCCCTCCACTCAAGTGTGTTGGGGTCCAGCTCCAGCTGAGAGCTCCCTCCCTCCTGCTACCAACTGTTGCTGCTGAGAATGTTAGAAGGAGAGGAAGCAGCACTCCTTCCACTGTGCGCATGACCTGCTGAACTTTGCACCTAAGAATCTAGTGCTTAAATTTGCTTTATTCCTCCTCCCTTCCAGTCCCCTTTCCTTTTGTGTCCTGTCTTTTAGATTGAGAACCTGTGGGCAAGGCTGGTCTTATTTTCTATCTTTGTAAGCTACGTTGGGAACCTTTTTGTCTAAAGGGTGGAATAGAAACACTATAAATAAATAAGGTTTAGGAGTGGCATCATCTACCACGCTTTACTAATCTGATTTTCTATGAAAACGCACGTGGTTAAACAAATAGTTCCAATGCCATCGTGCTTGCTAAAAGCAAATTTGAAATGCTTTTCCCTAAGGAACTTTACCAGAAATCTGTTTCTCAAGCTAGATGTTTTTCCCAACAATGTTCTATCCCCAAAAGCAGTAAAAAAATCATTATTAAATTAATATCTACCCTATCAGTGGAAAGAAAAACTCACACAGAAGAGCAAGGATCAGAAGTCACTGAAATTGACTGATGATTAATAAACATAATTAACTAGCAATTCCATTCAGTTATTTCAAACACTCAATATATTTGAGAAAATTTGAATTTGAGAACAGATGAGGTGATAATACTTATTTTTCAAAATACATTGGATTGGATCTAGAGTAGATCCATTAAAATAAATTGCAGTTAAGTAGTCATGACCTTTAAGTCTTATTGATTTCAACGGATATACTCAAAGTATGATTAAATCTAGATCCAATACATTATTAACTTACCTCTGTTCATCAGCAACATATGATTTAATCTTAAGGGTGAAATAATATTATTTTTTAATTGGACTATAGCTGCCACTTCATTATTTGCAATGTCTTATACTGTAATGAAGGGCGACCCCTTACTCATTATATCAGGCCATTACCTGAAATAGAAGGTGTCGGCTTAGCACATGCTCAAACTGTGCTCAAACTGATTGTGTGAATTCAAATTGAAACTATCCTTAGCAAGCATGTAAGTGCTTAAAATGGGACACCATAAGACACTCTCACCATCACAGGCATGTTATGCAGCTGAAATGTTTTGACATAACTTTAGGAACCCATAAGATGGCATCTGAAATGATTCCCATTGATTTCCCCCCCAAACATGATTCTGTGAACAAGACCTTTGATAGCATCTATGAATAAACCATGCAATTGACACATCTGGCAGAAAGTTTTACCAGATTGTTTTAGAACTGGCTTTTAATTTCAGAATTTTGTAGTTTCCTTAAAATCATGCAGCATGTTTCAAGGAGCATGTACTCACGTTTCTTTGGGCTTGTGCATATACACATATATATCTTGGCCAGTGTGGTTAATGTTATCTTTAAAGGTCTTAACAGAACAAACTCATTATAGCTCTTGAAACTGTTGAATGCTATGATATAGCTAGGGTTGCCATATTCTGAATCTGACTGTTTTTCTTTCACTGAGTCACTCAGAACAGGCAATAAGTAGCCCTACTCTAAGCAAAATAAAAAGTAATGCTGTGGGTGGAAGGGAGTTAGAAGAGAAAAGGGCTGGAGGATAGAGTGGGGGGAGGAGAAAGCAATCACAAGAGGGGCAGTGGTAGGAATGTGTTTCCCATGGGTAAACCCCCCTGCCCCAAGGTTTTCCTTAAAAAAAGCTATGGGGTTTAATCTGCAACTAAAAGGATTACCTGGAAGGGAAAACACAAGCTGCACAATAGCAGCGGCTGGTCAAGAGACTTTTTCTTTTATTGTTTGACTAAATCACTCGGCTCTCCCAGGCTCAGCAGCAATAGCCCTACTGCAGCAGGCAGTGCGGCAGCCTGAGGAAAGCAAGCGCACCTTTTTCTGCTGCTCCTCCTCCTCTGAACAGGTGCAATAACACTAGTCACAGGGAGTGACTCAGCCAAGCCTGTGCAGGAGCGGCAGTGCTCTGAAAAAGGCGTGCACACTTTTTTCTCTTCTGCTGCAGCTATGCTGCTCAAAGAGCCATTTTAGAAATCAGCTGGCCAGACTGGGAATCTGGGATTCTTGCCCAGCCGGTCGGGACATTTTAGAATCACCTGGAAATCGGGACATCCCCGGTTTTCAGGGACGTATGGCAACCCTAGATTCCTTTATAGGACTGCAGGAGAAACAGAGCCAAACCAGAATTCTTACTGTGCAAACCAGAGTTTGAGACAACTGAAGTAACTACCCTACTCACTTGCTATAAGGAAATGTTGAATTTCAGAAAGTTGAATTTTCAGAACATAGCTGGCACTTTCTCTCTCTCTCTCTTTAACAACTCTTTGACTGAATGTCATGGATACACATTTAATATTGACTTTCATTACTGGAAAATATAGTTTTATGCACAAGCAATAAACTGTTGACAAAAACCCCTTGAAGTAAGGGTTTACTTTAAAACTTTTTTAAAAAATGGTCCTATAAAACATCTAAGCAAATTATAACATGCCTCTGAAGAGAGCCGTTACATTTCTTGCAAGGACAGCAATAGCCCCCCACCCCCACTCCCCTGGTGCTCACAGTATATGAATTAATTCTGATTTTAGACAAGCCCTTTTGTGCAACACTTCTCCCCTTTTAGAAAGGTATTTTAAGCAACTAATCCTTCTGCCTAGCCATTCCACTCAGGGCAACAGACATAGAGCACTGTAGGTCAGGAGTCCCCAAGATGGCTTCTCTACTCCATATATATATAAAATTAAAACCTTGGGAAATGTTAGGCCAGCAGTTTCACCTTCTTTTCTGAACCTGCTGCAGATCAGCTGTTGGTGGGCAGGCAGAGAAGGGAAGAGTTACTTCCTGGTCCTGCCCAATCGTCCATTCACACAGACCTTTCCCCTTTGCTCTCACTCTCCCCCCCCCCCACTCTCAGTCTCTAGCCTCACTATGGCCTCCATCACACCAATGATTTACTGCACTCTTGCCATGCCTGGTGTGTGGATTTGCAGCCATGCCTGTCCTGCTGATACCCCGCCTCTTCCCCAGCCTTTCCTGGAATGCTAAAAGTCTGGATTATTTTCCTTAAGCCTCCATGTAGTTTTAAAGGAACGGGAGCTTGAATGGATTGCATCAGATCCTGGCAGGGAAAAACAATCTCTCCCAACAGCCGGCTCCAAGCTTCAATATAAAACCCAAACCTTGGATCCCAGGAGGAATCTACACTATAGGGTTGATACGTTTAAAATGGGTTACGACCACTTATTGGGCCACACGACGTACTTACTGTAAGTAATGTTTTAGAGCAGTTGTTTTTTACTCCGATTTCCTTTGATTTATTCCGTTCTTTTCTTTATATATATCATTGTAGGAAGAATAATGTGTCTTACTTGCTTAAAAAAAAACCTCCGGTATCCTATCCCAGCTGTGGGGGCGTGGCCAAAACCATTCGAATATCCACATATGCTCTTCAATAGTAAAATCTTAATTGAAAGGAAGGGAAAGGAAAGGGGTGAAGGAGGAAGTGGCCTGGAAAGTACGGAGAGTAGAAGGAACGTTACAGGAAGAGACAAAGAAAAGGCTCAGTGTGACCATAATAACCACAGTAAATGCAGGAGAAAGGATCGACAAAAACATACATACTACTTAATGTGGCCTGTCACGTTTTAACATGTTGCAATTCACAACGTAACAATCAACATTTTAAAATGTAAAAAGTGCATATGTATAGATCCCCCGCCCCCCAGGCTCCAAAGCATTTTTAAAAAAATCATGCAATGCCTGAATCTCTGCAGAGACTGGACTGTACTCCCTCAATGCCCCCAAAGAGCCAGACTAAAGGGCCATTCCATTTTTGCCCAGGAGAAAGGCGGTCTGGTTGAAGTACTCATCTGCCAGGACCTGACTGGAAGGAGAATGAGACGTGGAGGGGTGGAGTGAAAGAGCAATGGAACGAAGGACCTTAGAAGCGAAAGAGCAGCGATTCAGGTGAAAGGGATCATAAGCTTGATGCGCATTTGCCTTAGAGTTAAAAAAAAGCGGAGGAAAACCAGGTGGGGGGGATTAGGTGTGATGGAGGTCTTTTTCTCCCACCACCACCTCTTTGACTAGCCAGGCCCCCACGACAGCCATTATGTGACTAGACCTATCTTCAGTGGGAGCCACTTCGCAATGGTGCCCACAGCACTTTCTCAAACTCCCTAATGTGTCCATAGGTCCAAAAAGGTTGGGGAGCCCTGCTGTAGGCGATGTTAACATTCCAGATGGCTTCTCTTGGTTGTTTGCTGAAAAGCAGTGATGAGGGATTTAAGTTGAGAGCACAGCTCTGCCGCTGACTTCAAGTTCAAGAATGGACTTGATCATTCTTCAGGGATTCCCTTTCATATGAGTCATTGTTAAGATAGGCCAATCTCTCACCCCCACCCCTTTCCATGCAAGGAAAATACTATTCCTCCAGAGATCACAGCAGCTGAAAGCTAGCCCTTGAAGGCAGGCAGAGCCTCATGACTTGGGCTTAGAATAACATACAGGGAACTACAACAGACTGGAATGCTTTATATAAACATAAATTGTATTTATAGTTCAGATTAGTTAACATAGACCTATGCCTTACTCCTGGAGTTGCCTAAAAGTTTCAGCTTTGCAAGCTCAGTGCAAAATGGTTAAACAATATACATATGGTTTTTAAAAAAGAATCCTTATCATTAGCCATGCCATCAGACACAGTGGTAAAAACAGAAAATACTCACTAGGGACAGTGTTGTCAAAAACATTTACAATGTTAAAAGGTGTGCATTCAGTTGTAACACTGCCTTTTGTCTGTGATCCTATACACACCAACCCTGGGTTTAAGTCCCACTGAACTCAATGGTGCTTACTTCTGAATACACTTGTATAGGATTGCACGTCTAGAAATATTATAATTAAGTCTATATATTTATTTTCCCAGGAAACGCATCACAGCAACACCTTTTGCTTGCAACTAGGGCACTGTAGCACATAGTGGGAGGGGTGGGAAGCGTCCCATATCTGCATACTTCAAATCCTTGTGTTTTTATTGCAATTTAGAGCCTATCCACATTGCCCTTAAAACGATTTATATTCTGTTTCAAAACATGGTTTTTGAAGTCGTTTCGTTACGTGCTAGGACACACTGAGCAGTACTTGCATTTCATAGTGACTGCTTCCTCCGTCCTGAAAGCGTTCAGTGGTGTCACACAAGCTTATTTCTGTGTTTTGCAGGCTGCTTGAGTTATGGAGACAGAAGTGGGCGGGTCAAGCAGCCTGCAAAACAAAAGCGAAAGAAGAAGAGACCCAGAATTAAGCCTGTGATACACCAGTGAACACGGAAGTAGCAGTCACTATGAAACGTAAGTACTGCTCAGTGTGTCCTAGCACGTACTGAAATGACTTTAAAACCATGTTTTTAAACAGAATATAAGTCGTTTTAAAGGCAATGTGGATAGGCAGTTTTTCTCTGAAAACATTGCTTGAATTCTTTTCTCCCAGTCCATTCCCCTCAGTCCGTAACTATGTAGTTGCTGGACAACCATGAGCTGTTGACCTAAACCTGTCCCTTCCTGCTCCTCTTTTCCAGATGGAACTCTCCACTGGCTTACAGTTTGAAGAACGCCCCAGTGTTGATATCTTTATTCATTTATTCAGTCTGTGTTTGAGTAGGAGAAAGTGAGAGAGGCTATGAGAGGCCATTTGTTTGACCCGGGCAGTTTGCATCCCTGATGATGTACTGCAGCTCGATTTGACACTCGAAAGAGACCGCCTTACTCAGCAAAAGCACATGTGCCTCTAATGCATTGTACTGCTAGGGTCAGTCCCAGATTGCTGAGAGGAACGGCAATCGCTTTGGAACTCCGTGAATGTTGAGGGTTAACCGGTCATGATTATCAAAGCCTCCGTTTGAATGGCTGGGAGAAGTGAAGTGCTTGAGAATTTCAGGAGACAGCTTAAAGTTCAGGGGGTTTCGGCAAGCAGCTGTGGAATGTCTGGTTTGTGCCAGCACCACGGAAACCCTTTTCAAAACATGAAAGCTTAAAAAAAAAAAGGGGGGGGTCTCCTTCACTCTCACCTTCACTGACCCTGTCTTTTTACATCTACCTATCTGTCCATCCATCCGAACCTCTCTTTTTTATCTGGTCCTTAGTTTGTTTGTATATTTACTTGACTTCTAATCTCTCTAGCAGCTTGAGACTAAAATGCCAGAGAGACCTGATCCTGCAAGGTGCCAAGTGTTTTCACATCCCTGCAGCCCTGTGGGCTTAATAAAGAGTCAAGAGCACTTAAAAAAAAGATATAGGAATGTTAGGTTATAAAAGGACAGATAATAAAATTGTGCTTTTTTGTTGTCTGTTGTTCCTGGAAACATATTTCTTTGCACCGGTCCAAGATAGTGTGGTGTGTGTTTGTTTTTTTGTCAGTGATAACGTCCCTAAATGAGCACCTAAGAAATTAACCAAGCTACACACATCTCACATTTTCTGTAGCAATGGGAATTTACATTCCCTGCTACGCTGCAAGAGGTTTTCAACATGTCCTTGCTGTCAATAGTGCATTTTGCCAACTAATGATTAAAATGATTAAGAAAATGAAACATGAAACGAAAATGATCAGCAAGAAGCAAAAAACAAACCCACCATTTTAAAAAAAAACAGAACTGGGGTTGTTTTCATTTTTGTAGCTTTTTGGTTTGTTGTAATGGTTTTAAATGTATGTGTGTATTGTGTGTATGTTGTATGTTTTTGCTGTTTTAATTTTTGAATATTATTTTTAATTGTTTTAATCCTATGTAAACCGCCCAGACAGCTTCGGCTATGGGGTGGTATACAAGTGTAATAAATAAATAAATAAATATAAAATAAACTGAAAGAAAGCATCTATAATACGTGTGATGTAAACTTCCACTACGTAGGATCAATAAGATTAGCTATACCCCCAGGGGCTCAATTATTAATCATTTGTAGACTTCTGTTTATAAATATTATAAACATGATGTGCAATTACATGATGTGCCATTTGCACTAGCATCCATCAGTGACAAAGATTTCCCCAGGAGAAAAATATTTAACAATACAAGGACACAACCGAGGGGCCAAGTCACATATGATGTGAGTATTTGTTGCCTAGGGGAGCAGTTCAGCCCCTGGAACCGAAAAGGTTCCACAACTCTGCTCTATGATTTTGATCTAATTGTACCCAGTTTAATCTAGGCACTGTAAACAGACTTCCATTGCATGCCCACAAATACTGTACATACATATGTGCCAATAATTACATGTTGTTTCGCTGTTATATGAGCATATCTTTTTAACTGCAGAGTTTGGAAAACTGCATCTAAGGATTCAATGCATTCAGTAAACTAACAGGAAAAGATAGTCTGATCCCCCTAGTTATCCTGTATAATGTGGATTCATCAAATCCAAAACGAATTTCATACTGTGCAGATTCTGAATGCATTCCTAATCTGGGGGTGATTGGTGTAAATCAGAAAAACAATGCAGGGTTTAAACACTCCTTGCCCCAGCACCACTGCTACAGTTCAGTTCACAGCCCACCTGCAGGACCGGCCCTTTCATTAGGCACAGTGAGGCAGTCGCCTCAGGCAGCAGATCCTGGCAGGCTGCAGCAAGGCATCAGAGGAGAGAACTGTGTGTCATGCTGCCTGCTATTCACCTTCTAAGCTGAGTTCAGGTGTCACGCAGGATGCTGTACCATCCCTAGTAATGAAGTAAGATTCAGCTGTAACTGCCAGTCCAGTTTGGCTATTCTACATGGAATGGAGTGCAGTATCTTGTTCATTGCCTCAGCAAAATGTGTTGGAGCAGTCCTGCCCTCCTGGGACTGCTTTTAGGTAAAAGAAACATCAAGCATAGGTTTCCCATGTCACATGCAGTTTGGCCCTAAGGTTGCTTTCAGGAAGAGATGTCCAAATTGTTTATTCATCTGGGTGGTAACATCATATTAAAAGCTACTTCACACATCCCTAGACCCTGTAGGAAACTAGAGTGCCAACTGAAATCCCTACTCATGTTGGTAATAAGGTTACATGACCTAATAAGATCAGCTAGGGGTTAATTAATCTGCACATCCTCCAATGCCATAGATACCATCACCTGACAACAATGTCTTACTGCTATATATATATATAGGCCAAAAGGTCAAACTCTACACAAGATGATAGGTGGATACAAATCTAACCCCTCTCACCAAATCCCACTAAATTCAGGAGGTTCCCCCTAAAGAGAAGCTTTCGGTGGGGTGGAAAATGCTGGGAGAGGAGGAGGAATGTCATCTACCACTCAGCCTTTCCTCTAGCATTTCTCTCAATCTAAGCTATTGTTGTTGTGATTGTTGTTGCTGTTGATGTTGTTTTTAAATGTACTCGTAATGTATGGATGCAGTGGAAGTATGTCAGGAAATACATAAGTTATATAGATAAATATGCCATTAAGCCAGGACTAGCTTGCTATAGAATAGCTACATTCGCATTTAAGAAAAGAAAGCTCTTTTTGTAGGCTTCGCTATCAAACACAGTGAATTAAGTTGCACTTCCAAGTAAGCATATTTAGATTCAGGCTTTTATTCCAATGCAACATCACAGTTCATGACTATATTGGCAATACAGGAAAATATATCTGCAATCAGCTTTATAGAACCAGTGCTTTAAATACCTGGAGCTTTCTCCACAAATATGACTTTGGAGTCTTGAAGGAAGTTGTGTCCACTCAGCATCATTTTCTTTCCACCCATCACATGGTAGCTATCAACACTTTGCTTCTCTACCAAAGGCAGTTCCTGAGCAGATCTTTGAGCTGATAAGATTAAAAAGAGAAGTGCTATAATCAGTACAAAATAAAGTAATGTATACACAAACACATAATGCATATTTTGTGAAATTCAGCAAGACAGACAAACAGAATGTATTGACACTTCACACACAAACACACAGAGAGGAGAGAGACAGAGTGAAACAGAACTGTTACTTACAGCACTCAATTGGGTTGGAAGCTACTTGCAGAGAAAGGGTTCTCCCATTAGGTTGGGGGATATGAACGCGGAAGACCAGCCGAACCCGCGTATTCTTCCGCCCAATGTCAGTTTCTCCTTTCCTCAGCTCAATATCTGAATTTCTAAGTTTCAGTATTCCAGCACAGTCAATGCTATCAAATAAAACAAAATAAAAAATCAAAACCATGCCATTTTAACTTTCACAAGCTTCCAGTATGACACATGTCCAAGCTTTCGCCACATTTTATGTCAGTGTTATATATATATACGTGCGTGCCAAAGACAAGAAAATAGTAACTTGTCTTCAGTAACTGGGAAGATGGCTGGCCATATGCTCCATTTATATAAATTGACTGTATGCCCATTGAGTTCAGTGGAGTAAAGCCAGATTCCACATGCACTTTCAACTAGAATTTGGCATCACTTTTCTGCTATAAAGTATCAAGAATGGTCAGAGCTGTCTCTTCCTTGGTTTTCAAGGGGGGGGGGGAACACTCTATCCGATGAGCTGCTGTGTTGGCAAGAAAGCCTGTCATTTCAGACCCAAGGCCAGACATTATAATTCCCAACACTGCACCAGGGTCACAAATGAACCTGGGATGCTGCACAGTCTGAAACCGTGGAAGTGAGCTGACAACAGCTCTTTTTGCCAAATGCAGAAGTGCTGCTACACAAAGCTGGGGCCAAGAGATAAGACAAACACCACCCTAAAGTTCATCAGCACAATTGCATATCCCTGATATATTGTAATAAACTTTTATGGCATGATTGCAAATAACAGGCAGCAGAGCAAACACCAATTTGCCCAGTGGAATTTGCTAGTACCATGGCTCTGCTGGCAAGCCATTCTTTGAGCTATTACAGTTTCTCATGGGACTGAGATGTTCATTGCCACAGATCCATGAAATCCTCACTTTAAATATAACAAGAGTGAGCAACAGGTGAATAACTGCAAAGAATGAGTAAATGGAGGTGTTTAAAAGGGAAGCTCCATGATTAATTCTATCTTCTAAGGCCTTGATGGGTTATACATGTGATTTCTGTGAATGATGTAGCCTTACAGCGCCAGTGTAAATACATGTGCAGCAAAATCTTATTGATCCAAATGGCTTGGCAGGCATCCAAACCATTTGATTAATCCTGACATCCAAGTAAACAGTAGTGCTATTTACACAGGATTAAAACGACACAGGGCTAGACCGGTTAATATACAAGGAGACCTCTGAAGAAGCTCTTCAGGCAACTGAGATATGGGTCTTATCCAGCAGTGGCACTAGAAGTACATGACATGTTTACCAAGTTGGCTGGATTGCTCATAAAGAAGAAAGGTCCCATGCTATCTTGTGTCTGATGCCACACAGGAGTGGCACAGCTTCGCACAAATTCAGCCATATGCTTGGCACTCCCACAGTACAATCCTATGAGTGTTTGCTCAGAACTAAGTCCTATTGTATTCACTGAAGCTTACTCCCAGGTATACGTGCGTAGGATTGCAGCCTCGGTGTCGTAGCATCTTAATTGTCTGCCTTTTTCTCCTCATTTCTTTCTATCACACCATATCCTGCTATTATTCTTGGTCTCTCTGCCACCCAGCTCCAGACGCCATGTACACACGCGTTAGTGTGAAGTGGCACAACAGCAGTTACACATAATTAATGTCCTTATTAGCCAATTTTTAACAACACTTAGGGACACAATGGCAACAGAAGACAGGAATCTCTCTCGTATTTATTTTTTCTTTTGAACATGAGATAGCATTGGGGAAAAGGAATATTAATTTAAGCTGTACAGTTCATTTAATCTTAACTATTTGTATCTGTTTTGATTTGGCCTTTCTAACACACATTTCTTTGGGACAGAACGATAACTCTTTACAAAAGAAGTTGAAAGTGTTCTTGCTATCTTAACGTTATCTCAATGCTTCAGGCTAAAAACCACATACGATGTAAAGTTGTGTGTATATTTCCCCCTCCTTTTTTTTTAAACCCCAAAAGCAGTGGCGGATGGGGGGAAACTTCAGTGGAAGACTGGCAGGGCAGAAGGGCTGGGGTGGGTGGGGGCTGCATAGTCCTTCCCCCTCTGACCATTTTTCTGATCAAAATTAGAATATATTTTCCCTTGCAGAAAACATAAAGCAGCTGGGATGGGAAGGGTCACTTCTAGACAGGAAAAAAATGGCTAGAGAGTCCCATACCCACCTCTGGTTTTCTGCTCGAAATTGTAGCCTGGTGTGGCTGCATTGGGGCTTTTAAAAAATAAAAATAAAACAAACGTTCAGAGAAACGTGCATGCATCTCTGTGTGTCATTTAGTTGCAATCTCGAAAAGGACTTTACCGAATTTTCCCTGCGTGTAACACACACAAATTCCTATTCTCTCTTCTTTCTAGTAGGCTGTTTCTTTCAGAATAGGGCTACAGGAATAAGGTGGTGTCAGGTTAAGAACCTAAAAGCTGAGGCAGGAGATATTTACAGCTCTGCAACTGATATACTGATTTGAAATGGCAAAGAAGCACATAGGTTCAAACTCTAGAGGGGAAAACACACACACATACAGTTGTCCTAAACAAATATTTGCAAATTTTACTTGGGTATTCAAACCATTACGGGCAAACTATCTATAAAAGCAGTAGACATTTGCTAGTGAGAAAGATTTTGTATATAGGATCCTGCAGCTGGGGCGGGAGGGGGGAATGCATAAAGTTAGCACAGAGTAAAAAGGACAGACAGAAAGTACAAAGCACCTCAGTATACAGAGGATGCGGGCCTTACATTGCTCTCATGTTGCTTTCAGGTAGAAGTGGAATTTCCAAGACTTTGGTGTTGGAAAGTATTGTTTCGTGGCTGGTTGTGGAAACGGTCTTCCCAGTGATCCGGTGAACCTGGTAGAAGGCATGGGGCCGCAGCAGGCGGTCATCTGCAGTGCCGATGAACAGCTGTAGTGTGAGCGGTTCGCTTTCTAAGTAACCGTGTAGCTGGCAAGAGAACAGAAAGAACTCCTACTAAGCACCACACACATAAACTGCTAGGACTCTATTAAAATTTTATATGCAAGGGAGTCTAATTTAAGGAGAAAAGTCGTGACAGGTGCTAAACGTTAAGCTCTCCCCACTGCTAGACACACACACATA
The DNA here is from genome assembly GCA_029215795.1 of Anniella stebbinsi. Lineage (NCBI taxonomy): Eukaryota > Metazoa > Chordata > Lepidosauria > Squamata > Anniellidae > Anniella > Anniella stebbinsi. Next base: position 41,501,863 of record JARDYH010000006.1, read on the forward strand.
CTCCCCCCACCTTTTTTGGGGTAACATAATATTGGAACAATAAAAAGGTGCACTCCAGGAATGTCTCATTATTGTGGATGACCTAAGGCATTTTAGACAGACTTTGAACAGCACTGCTTCATACATTCAGAAATTTCACATAATACTTCTATGGAAAAGAAAAAGGGTTAACAATGGAGCCTGTGTTTTCTCTGGAAAAGCCAAGCCTGCGGAATCATGAAAACTAGAGAGCCTACATTTCATCACTTTTGTTGTATTTCTACCATCAATATCTGGACAAAGTTTTAAATCCATAGGGGAAACAGCATAATGTTTTTAAGTATTTGTACAGAGAAGAGTGAAAAGTCAAAATTGATAGGGGCTCACATCATATTTTTTAGGAGCCTGAGAAATTAGGTTCTCTCCTGCTTCTTGTATCGCGGCCTCCCGCATAAGAACAGAGTGTATTTTAGAGTGATATTTTGTAAGAGACCTGGGTGACAGCCTACCGTACAGATTCAATAAGCACATTGTATATACGAAGTGATGTCAAGAGAAACAATTTCAGCTCAGCTTGTGCTGTTCTGGCTCACCTTTTTCATCTGTCACTTTAAGAGGGGAGGGGAGGATTCAGACCGTAGTTCGCATAGCACTAACATACAAGATGCTTAAACATAACAAATCCAAACAGCAGATTGGAAGAGGCAAGGAAGGGGGAAACCTCAGCTAAGTAGTTCAATCTGCGCTAGTGTCTGGCTACCTCTTGGCAAGTCATACAACAGGCAGAGCTTCTGATGTGCACACCACGAAAACTCTGCCAAAAGGAGCTTTCTGTTGCACGCAAAGGCCCACTGTATCTGGAACAGGCCCATTATATCTGGCACAATTGGCATTCCTTCCATTTAAATTTGTGAAATGCCTTAGCTAGCAAAAAATCACAAAAGTGCTGCTAAAGCTAAATACATCTTCAAGAATGATGGCTTTTCTTAGCTGATAAACTCCTTTAAGCTAGCCTTCAGTGGAAATACTGGCTTAGTATGTGGGGAGTGGAGGAAATGGCTTTTAAAAGCGACTCTTTAGGTAACCCGGAAGCTGCGTTTGGGAAAGGGGCCTCAGAAGGCCCAATGCATGCAAAGAGCTCAAGATATGGCCTTGTTCACAAAGACAAAATGATTGGTGCTCTCAGAGTTGATACAGCTGGAAAAAAATCAGCAACAATGTTGTGTTAACAAAAACTATGTGTCTAATAGTACATGCATGTCTATTCAGAAACAAGCCCCACTTAATTCAATGGGACTTACTCCCAGGTAAGTATGTATAGGATTACAACCTGAAACATATAACAAAAGTAAATGACAAAGGAAGGGCTGCATTTTATTTACTCCTCCCTCATGCCCTCTCTGGACTTTCTAATTAAATCCATTGGGGAAAATAGGCAGACCTTTACTTTTTGAAGGCTGTGCAAGATCTCTTCAAGTAACGTTTTGTCACAGATGATGTATTAAAAATACTGTTGTATGGAGATGATAAGCATTTTTAAATGGCTAGAGTGAGTGGCTTGCCTTTCTGTGGATGAAAAAGTGATTTTAGAGTTAGGTAAGTTGTGGGGTTCTCCTAATGAAACACTACATTGGGCACTTTAATCCCAACCTCAGAAGTAATCAGCGATGCGGGTTTTCTGGAAATGTTTCCAATGCAGGCTAATTTGCATAGGTCCTTTGCATGAGAACATTTTCAGTTTGCATCGGAAAATGTTCTAATGCCCTAGAGCAGGGGTGGGCAACTTGTGGCCCTCCAGATGCTTTGACCTATGACTCCTACCTGCCCTCATCATTGCCTAAGCTGTCTAGAGCTGATGGGAGCCTTAGGCCAAAACATCTGGACAGCCACAAATTGCCCATCCCTGCCCTCCCAAGATCTAACTTGGCATGTTTATTTTACTGGCATTTAGTAAACAACAAAACTAAAAGGGGGGAAGTCCCCCATGTTATTTTTTGGTACACCACAAGTAATTAACCTAAAATATTTAAGGAGAAAAATTAAATCACATTCAGTGTGATTTAAATGTTATATTATGTAGACATTTTTATTGGAATACTCATAGAAATTTAAAGACAATCGGTTATACTTCCCTTACACTGTTTAAATTTAAGGAGGAAAAAAGCAAAAGTACTGAAAACGATTGACACACTAATTAATTCCAGCAACCCAAAGAACTGTGCATGACATGCTGACAACCACTCCATCTATTTCACCAGAGTTCTGGGGCAATTTCAGTTTTGCTGTCGCTATTTATTAGTTCCATTTCACTCTAAGACATGTGTATTTCAATGACATATATGTATTCCTAGAAAAATTCACCTGAAAAATATTAATTACAACTTTTAAATTGCCAAGTTTGCCTAATATTGTATTTGCAATTGGCAAACATTCATTTTATTACTGAATGTATGAAATGGAACATTTTCCATGGGGGGTGGGGTGAATTGATTTTTTTTTTTTTTTCTGTGGAAAATTGACTGCCTCACATCACTGGAAGTAATGTGTTAGGACACAAGATGAACAGGAAAGGGGACTGTAATATTGTTCATCAATTCACTTCTGCTCTAGTATCTGAAACACTGACCAGGGGGTTGTCTTCATGGCATTGACTTGGCGTCGCCTCTCTCAACCCCCCCACGGTTTTCCTTTCCTGCGGTGGTGAGGAGGGAGCGCGGCCTTTCCAGTGGCCATCCAGGTACTGGAGCTGGGGGGCCCACCCTCTTCCAGGTAGAAGGCAATCAACTGTGGGTCGCCTTCCACCTGGGACCACCCCCAGGGTGATGTCAGACAGCGGAAGAGCTGTACTGACCTTGCTCCCATTGAAAAAGTCAGAGTATGTCCTAAAGATTTTCAATGCATAGCTTCGCAAGAAAGCCCCACAGTGGCTGTGAAGCTGCAGCATATAACCGATGCAGCGCAGATCAGCAGCCATCAGGGGGCTTTCCCTACATATAGAGAGCCGCCACTGCTGTTGTAGACAGATGGAAAGGGAAAGAAACAGCAAAAGAAAAGTGCCATTTAGCTGCACATGCAGTATGTCCAATCAGAATTTGAGAGCATATAGATAGGGCAAGGGTTCATTGGCACCATGGCACCTAAGCCATATTGTGTCAAATACAGGAAGAATTGTTGAGAAGCTAATACAAAATTCATATGGCGCACACAGAAAGCCTCAAGTTGTAGCTTGGTGCTCTTGTTTATAGCTATTTACATTATTGTAGCCAAACAAGGAGGCTGTTGTTTTGTGTGTGTCTAATTTTTCTCTTAGCTTCTTCCTGGGTTTGGGACTTGATAGCTTTGTTCCTCTTAAAATGTTTTGCACATCAACAGTTAAGCACACTGCATCCTATCTGCAAGCAGGCATTAACTTATTATGGGACAGGCTGGAAGCATTATTATTTTAATTAACTCCTGTGAACCTCCTAGAACATGGCGTCTAGCCAATCATAACACTGTTATAGGATAAAAGAGTCCTTGGACCAAAGGCTCACTCCAGACAAGTTCCATGGTCTATATATGCTAACTCAATTCATGTTTCCAAAAGCTACAAGCAGCAGGAGGGTGGAGGAACACACTCAAAGTATTATTGTACACTAATATTAACACTTTTCTTCTCATTTCTGCCTGGAGGAGTAATGAGCAATGTTTCTGGGGCTGCCTCTACAAGAGGCATTTAAAGCTCTTTCAAGGCGCATTAAAAAATTTACCTCTACAAGAACGGAGCTCAAATCGGGCGTAGAGGCGCTTTAAACATCCGATTATGCGCATTATCAAATGTGCGTTAAATAGCGAGTTTTATTTTGCTCCGGCCGTTAAAGCGCATTTTGCCTATGTGAACAAGCGATTCTCCGCATAAACTACCTGTAAAGCGCATTTGAAACAACCGGTAAGGTCACCTGTTGAGTGCTCAATTACCTCCTGCATACAAGCATTTACGATAAAGCGCTTCTGAGAAGATGCGCATAATCGGAGGAACAGGCGTAAAGCCGAATTCTTGTAGATGAGGCTTAAGATCCCTTTCTTTTTGAATTTGAAAACAGATCTTGCAATTATTTAGGGTACTTATTCAAGCCAGATGTTTGCTTACAAATGTATTATATACTTAGCCACCCACTTATGTCAGATCCACAAGCAGGAATAATGAGTGTTTGGAATAAAATTGCATGCCCCAAACTCCAATTTTGTGTCTCTTTACGATGGGCCGTTCTCACCGCAAGCACCAACTAAACATCCATTTCTAACATTCAGTACACTGGTGCTAGTGTGGGAAAACCCATAGGGTCCAGCCTCCATATGAAAAGGCAGGTGCCGCTGACCTAAAACTGTTGTTTCACTTTTAATTCTGACAATATTTATTTATTTATTGCATTTTTATACCGCCCTATAGCTGAAGCTCTCTGGGTGGTTCCCAAAAATTAAAACCATGAAATCATTAAAAAATATATAAAACAGGCAACAATCTAAAAACACAAAATGACATACAATATAGAAAACACAACCAGTATAAAACCAAGCAGCAGAGATTAATACAGATTTAAATACAGATTTAAAACAGCAAAGGTTAAAATTGGGTTAATTTAGCTGTTAAAATGCTGAGAGAATAAAAAGGTCTTCACCTGGCGATGAAAGGAGTGCAAAGTAGGCGCCAGGCGAACCTCTCTGGGGAGCTCATTCCACAGCTGGGGTGCCACAGCAGAGAAAGCCCTTCTCCTGGTAGCCACCTGCCTCACTTCCTTTGGCACTGCATAATTTATTTTCTGTATAATATTATATAAACCCCACTATGCCATCCATGGCAATAAAACATGATGCAAGGGTTAACATTTTAAAAGGACATATTCAGCTCTTCCCTAATTTTAGATCATGCACCTGTTTTCATTAGCTATAATAGATGTACCTGCAGTAGCTTTTTAAAGTAGTTTGGCTCTGTAAGGATGCTTCCTCAACAACAATACAGTTTGTAACTTGCTAAATATTTAAGCGCTATATCCTATGCATGTTTTGACAGGGGGAAAAAAGTCGTATACCTTAAGGAACGTAGGACTTTTTCCTGTCTAAATATGCATAGGATTGGCCCTAAAGCTGTTTTCCTGTCGTATTTTGTTGAGCTGATGCAGTAGATCACAGATTGGACAAAGAAAACAGAGTAGTTCTCTGCTTCTTGCCGAAAACACAAACGTAAAGAAACAGAAATACAAGATAACGGTAAACCTGGAAGGGGGTAATTAGCATTGCAAATTATAAGGAAAATATTATTCATATATGTGTATGTGTGTGTATATATATATATATATATATGTGTGTGTGTGTGTGTATGCATGCATATTTTCCACATGCTCTGGAATACTGTTCCTGGCTGGCAGCATGGGAAGCATGTGTCACACGCCCTATTTTTATCCTTTTCTTTTTGTAACATGGTCCCAAGACTAAGGTGCCACCGTCAGTCCCTCTGGGATGGGACACTGCTGACCGAGAACATTCTTGGCATGAGGAGAACAAGAATTAAAGGATGCATTGCGGACATTCTACATAATAGGCACACCACCTTGTTTAAATAATATATTGCTCTATCCAATCTGTGCTAATAAGCATTAACAGAAATAACAAACGCAAACCAGTATTTGGTTTTCCGCCTTCACCGGTACTCCTTCAAGAAAACTGAGCATTATGTCCATCATTCAATTGAGATCATGGTTTAAGAGAGCCTAATGAAGCACATAAAGCTTAAAACAGACAGGAAAAGATGGGTACAGTCAGTAAATGTTTAGACAGAAGGAAGTGCTATAATGCTGACTGGGGAATGCTGGGAGTTGTAGGACTTTTTTTCTGTCTCAACATGCATGGGATTGTGCCTCAAGATTCTGATTTGATTGCCATTTCAAAAGCTCGTTGATAAAGCTGTTGAGTCTGGCATTTCCAAATGGCGTTTTGAAAGAGAAAATTCCCATATTAGTAGAGTTATGTGGGTTCCATACTGACTGCACACTGAATAATTTTACAAAATCTGCAATATAATGTCCTATAGACTTTTTAAATACAGAAATGTTCACATCGAGGTTTGGTTTATGCTTTAAACCTTTATGGAGTCCCCTCCTGAACGATATCTACCGGTCTACCTCTCTTATTTTTATAAACAGGGAAAACATTTCTGATCCAACTATAAGCCTTTAGAGCTTAAGTTTGTTGGTTTAATTTTTTGTTTTGTTTTAACTGTGTTTGGAATTGAGCTTTTGATCTTAATGTATTATATTATTCATGCTGAAGTTGGTGTGTTGTTTTATTATTGGAATTTCTATGCTGTGATCTTAGTGTTGTTTTAGGGCTGTTTTCATATCAGTTATAATATGAAAAAACTGCATTTGGACACTTAGTAGCAATGTAGAAGGTTACTCAATTTGATCACATCTTGCCTAGGGAAAAGGCTCTTGTGACATTATCAAAGAGGCTCAGCACGCTGGGAAGTTATTCCTGTCTACAGTATAATGGGAATATGTCATTGATAAATCAGATGATTTCCATTCCTTAAGTCTGCCATCTGCAGAACTGCATCATGTCCATACAAAAATTCATTAATTGAGAATAAACCTGGCTACCCTAAATGCTAAGTTGGAATTTTGAAAAGAACTCTATACTTTCCAAAATGAATCTCTCTCGATACATCCTCCTGACTCTCAGATGGAAATGTTTGACATTGAGCATTTTCAGAGAGGGGTGGGGAGTTGGATCGCATTTCCCTACCGTTGCTTTGCCTCCTGCTTCTGTCCCCCAATAGGGACGGGCAGTTTCCTCTTTCTTCACATGGGGAAGAAAGAGGAAGCAAGTAGCGACTATGAGGCCCATTCAGTGGGTGTTTTTGTAGCGCAGCTTCTCCTACACGCAGCAGGAAATGGCGCTAATTACCATCAGAGCCAAGAAGAAAGGGATTTTCCGAGTCATATGTTTTAGCGGAAATAACAACAGAAGAAGCAGGAGATGCACAGGAGGATTGCTGCATCGTCAAAATGACCCCCAAAGATCTGGGAGTAGCCAGTCACGAGCGTGCGATAAAACGCTCATCTAAAGACACTCAAGGAACTCAAGCCTAGAGTAAAATCTACTGTACAACAACCCTTAAAATGAACAGGAGCTGCACAAGACAACATGAATCTCAATATCTTCCGTGGCATGGTATACAGGAGACATTCCCCACTGGTCTGTGGCTCATTGTGTCCAATGGCAATGTGGAAGGATCAAAGGGACTTCTGAGGAGTACAGAAGGCCTCCTGAATTGGTTTCTAATCTCCAGATTTCCTCATCATGAATGGTGGAACACAGTTCAATGGAAAGAAAAATATGAAACATTTTAGCTGAAGCCAGATAAAAGCTAGCCAAGCAAGGTTAGTTTGGTTCCTGCTCTACAGTAATAGAGATGTTTTGCACTCAGTGACTGGCGTACTAGGCATCTCAGCACCTACCCAGAATAAAATGCTCTTTGCAGCTGCTGTCTGGCACCACCACACCCACTGCTCAGGACTACAACTACAGCAGAAACATCTCCTTAGTTCTAAAAGGTTCTTCCCTCCCTAAAAGTAGTTAAGAATATACCAACATTAGAAGAGCCCTGGTGAATCAGACCAGAGGCTTATCTAGTCCAGCATTCAGTTCCTCAGTGGCCAACCAAGTGCCTATGGGAAGCCCACAAGCAGGACATACGGAGTACAATAGCACCCTCCTGTTCTTGCTCCACAGCAGCTGACATTGAGAGGCATACTGCTTCCATCACTGGAGGTGATATTTAGCCAACATTACTATTAGCCATTGATAGCCTTACCTTCCATGAATTTGTCTAATCCTTGTTTAAAGCCATCCAGGGGCTCATCTACACCTAGAGCCCTTTCAAGAGGGGGGAGGGATGATCGTGAAGTTTTCTGCTTCAGTGATCGTCCCTCATAGGGCACACACCAGCGAGTTTGCCCACAATTTAAGGAGAGCCATTCTGGGGTGATTTTTTTTTTAACGACTCCTGACTCTTGTGCAAGAGCAGAGCTGCAATCCTGCGTGAAGATCAGTTTAAAAAACAACACACACACACGTGGTGCTGAAAGACCCCAAGACCCATCCAGAACGTGTCGACAATGCTCTCCCCCTCACCCCCGATACCCATGGGCTTGCTCCGCACAGCTGGTTGCCTATTTGCTGAGTCCTGCTACACACAAGGAACAGCTACAGCTTCGCGAGGGGAGGGCACACCAGTCGCGCACCTCGGGATTTTTGCGAGAGCAGGGGAAAAAACCAGGACAAAAGCTGTCATCAATATCCCGGGGAAACTGAGGGGTCGTCCCTAGATCACAGCAGGCTCAACTGTGCATCATGTGGCCCAGTAGGGATGACCTCGATACTATTCTGGAATAAATGGCTGGTGTGGATAAAGGCCAAGTTTGTACCACAGTGACCCTGTTCAGACAACATGCTAAGCATTTTGCTTAAGCATTTTGAGCTAAACATTATGGCTTGGCGTGTTGCATGAACCATTCTTAACCATGGTGGCTATATAACCACAGTTTAAACATGCTCACTAATCATTTGCTGCAAAAGGGTTAGCTTGGCTTAGCATGTTGTCTGAACAGGCCCTATATCTTGTGGTGGTGTAAAGAAGCACTTCCTTTAATCTGACCCAAATCTCCTACCATTCAGCTTCATTGGATGACCACGGGTTCGAGTACAATGTCAAAATCATGAAACCACCTCAAATTTCTATTTCTCTCTCCTGTCCTCTCACAAAGGCTATTTATCCATGAAAAAGAGACTCTCATCTTGCACTGACAACTTAATAGACATAAAAGAGTTTCAGATTGTGCAGAAAGACTCCTTTCCCCCAACACCAACTCAGTATATTGGCACCATTTTAAGATGGTGCCAATATATTCTAAATTTTCTTCAGACAATCCCTTAAGAAGAAGTATTTTTTTCAGACAATCCCTTAGGAGGAAGAATATCTTTTATAGCTGGAATGACATGCAGTCTTCACCACCACCTAGCTGAATAAGCTTAGTATGGGAAGAAGTTCAATAGCTCAGTCCATATAAAAAATTCAAGCACTTCAATCAGATTGGCTTCTGGATCCCAAACATAGCTAAGACTCCCTGATGGAGGGAGATACTAAGCTGAACCGTATAGAAAACTGCGTATACTGCACTTTCTTTGTCATGCATGCTGGATACTAGTGAAGAGAAAAGAAGAACAGACATTTTGAAGGATTCATGCACAGTGAGTCTAGGGCTGCCTCTACAAGAAAGGTTTAAAGCTCTTTCAAGGCTGAATTAAAAATTTTACCTCTACAAGAGAGGAGTGCAAATTGGGGGCTGAGGCGCTTTAAACATCCGATTATGCGCATTATCGAATGCGTGTTAAACCGCGAGTTTTAATTTGCGGCAGCAGTTAAAGCGCCTTACCGCCGTGTAAACATGCGATTCTCCGCATGTCAACAAGTTTAAAGCGCGTTTCGGTCGTCCAGTAATGCGCTTCGCCGCCTCTCATGCAGAGGTATTAGGAGTAAATGCGCTTCCGCGAATATGCGCATAATCGGGCAGCCAGGCGCCAAAGTGAATCCTTCTAGAGGGGGTCTAGGGCAAGGGTGGGCAGATTCCAGGCTTGCAGGATCTACTTTGTTTTTTTTACTAAAACTCCAAAATCCACCAACTGGAACCTGGTGCAAAAGACACACTTAAAGAGAAAGAATTATAAACCCAGGAATTGCTTTGATTACCAGAAATGAATGGAGCTCACAGTATTTTTTTTAAAAAATCTATCTTTATGTTAGCGGAAAAAATACAAGAGGTGTTGTTTTCCTCTAGTGGTTACATAAATGCTAGTGAAACAACAAGCAAAACTAGCGCAAGCAACACCTAGACTCAGGAAGTTGTAATGAATTGTAGAACAGCTTTTGGAATGGCTTGCACAAGAAGAATCAAAGTACTGAATTTGACACTGTACAAGGATGAAAACGGTTTCCACAAGCAGTAGAAGCTTTGTGCTAGCAGAATGACACCACCAGATACAACCCAGCCCTTCCACACAAAGATCCACACTTGGTTCCACAAGTGTTCTTCATTTTAGCAGTATAACCTAGAGTGGGTGGGGAGTTATCTGTTGCTGCTGCTTTTAAATAACTGGGAGTCAGACATCTTTGATCATATGCTGCAAATCTCCTGGAGATCTACCAGTAGAGACAGTCAGATTTACCTTCTCCCCCCTCTAAAATGGTCTCAGGGATGATTGAATGCAAATAATTCTATACATGTAAGGGCTGGGTGAGGGAACAGTCTGCAAATAGTCAATGTATAGTGGGGCAACTTTTCCCTTGTATGGTTTGGCAGATGGCATATACCGGAATTGGCATTTAGATACCTGTTTACTCCAGAAGACTTGCATAAGTTTTTCTCAACGAAAAGTCTTGTGGAATCTTAAAGACTAATACATTTTTTTATGGCGCGTAATTGACTACAGTCCACTTCATCAGTTGCACCTGATGATCATGATACTCTTCCACGAAAGCTTATGCCATAATACAATTTTAGAAGGTGCTACAAAACTCTGGCTATCCTTCCTGGCTTGCATCTTTTGACTTTCAAAAGAACAAGTTGACACATTGCATATATGTAGAGTGACCAGATAAAATCCAGGTCAGGGCTCATGTAACTTTAACAGTTGTAGAGAAAAGGGAATTTCAGCCAATGTCATTTGTATGCAATTAGTTCCTGGTGAAATTCCTTCTTCATCACAACAGTCAAAGGTGCAGGCACTATACTAGTGTGACCATATACAAAAGAAGGCAGGGCCCCTGCAACTTTAACTGTTGTTTAACTGTTGCTTAACTAATTGCATTCAAATGATACTGGCTGAAATTCCCTTTTCTCTACAACTGTTAAAGTTACATGAGCCCTGACCTGGATTTTATGTGGTCACCCTACATATATGAGGCAGGTCCCCAAAGTCCCTAGAGGATGAGAATAAGCAGATCAGTCTGGAACACCTGCTGACTTCAGAGCCATTAGGCAGGGGAAGAAAAGCTGAGCTAGAAGGAAGTGGCCAAGCAAACAGGAAATCAACCTCCTCTCTGCAAGCATGGGTTTTCCCTGACGATGTGCCAGGAGGGCTGAGCGGATGTGCTAAGGTACCTCTCTGTAGAACCTCTATTTCTCAGATGTTGGCAACTTGCAACTGTCTGAAGTGGTTAATATGGCATTCCTATGGTCTTTAGGAAGCTCTGCCAAGTCTTCCTACAAACCCATATTGTCAGGAGATAAATCTGAGGAACGGCACCTACTAGGCCTAAATACATATGCTAGTTATGTACAGTAGTTTACCACCGAGTGCAAGATTTTCCCTTCACAAACTGTCCGCATAGGTCTCCTGATTGAATTTTAGACCCTGATGTGGGGAACCGGGTATGGGGGGGGGGTAACTCTTTGCCTCCCACTTTGGTCCTGATCACTGATTATTTATGAAACAAAAGTCCTGTAATCAAGAGGAAACCATGTGATTAACACCATGTATAATTCGGTCCTAGACAATTTCAAGGGACTGTCTATACATCTCCTAATCCCAGGGGTGGCTGTGAATCGGCGCTGCATCGGTTATATGATTCAGCTGCTGAGTCGCAGCCACCATGGGGCTTTTCTCTGAAGCTGCGTGTTAGAAAAGTTGAGGAAAGTCGGGGACTTACCCTGACTTTTTGTGAAGAAGGAGGTCTTCGAGGTCTTCTGCCATGTGACCTTGCTCCAGGGTTGATCTGGGGGTGTTCCTGGGTGGATGGCAACCGGTGATTGGATGCCAGGAGCTAGGAAGATGGTGGGGGTGGGCTCCAGTACCCGGATGATCACTAGGAAACCCCACATTCTCTCCTGGCATGGAGATTTCCTGCCCCCACTCTGCAGCAGCGATACTGCGGGGTTTCAGGGGGAAAGAGTGGTGAAGCGCTGCCGTGAAGACAGGCCCCAGGAGTGAACAAATCAGGAGTTCTGTCCTGTTCTATCAAACAACTGGAATTTGACACTTGTGACATATCAATCCCCTACAGTAAAAGCCTAGATTGCTACTAGTAGTAGTGGTGATAATAATAACCATGATCACAATCAGAATAAATCACTATTCCTGGAATGTAAGTTGGAATAGAACATAGAGGCTCTCTCACAATAATTCTCAGGACATGTTGCTTACCTGTAACTGTGGTTCTTCGAGTGGTCATCTGTGCAGTCACACAGGTGCAGAGAGCCCATATGTGTGATGCACAGAGACCACAAAGAAGTCAACATTAGGTGCACATCTTACATTATGATCACATGAAGTTCTCAGAATAGTAATCAATCCATAGGGAGCATAAGAGGAGGGAGATAAAAGACAAGGCCAAACTGTTGTCAATTAATAGAATGGTTCCACATTTAGATATTGGAAAAACATGGATTTCAGTCAGAACACTCCTTTTTGAATTGGAAAATCTTTGCAGTGGACACAAGAAAAGAATTATCTGCATACCTTCATGGTCCCAGATTAAGAAAGCAATGATAAAGCGTGATAGGTAATTTGCTAGAAATTTACAGAGCTAGGTTGAAACAGTAAAGGCTTGTTTCCTTGGTGTGAATTCAAATTACTTCTTTGACTTCACCACACATATAAATGATTTGGAGGACAGCATCTTCCATTAAAGCTGGAAATTTGGCTTTCTGTGTGTAGAGATCATAATTAAATTTTCAACCAACGTTTACATAACGGCAGCATCACTAGGTAGTTAAAGGATATGTTCGGATTCCAAACCCTACAGAATGTACAAATAACCACCTAACACCTCCCCTGTGCTATAAGTTTAGTAGTGTCTAGAAAGAATGCATAATTTTATTACTTTATAAGGACATATGGTGCAGTCCACAACCGTTGCAATCAATAAGAGTCAATTTGCCATTGACTTTAATTTGATGTGGATTAGGCCAGAGTTTTGAAGCCTTCATGGGCTTCTTGCCATTGGATTCCTCTTCTGCATACATGTGCTGTGCAACCGGTGAATTTCAAGGCTGCCAAACACAACTGGCAATTCATCTTTGGGAACTAGTCATGGGTGTTACTAATTTATACAAGACGCTAGTAGATATGTGTAGGCAAAAGAGAGATTTGGGAGAAATCATCCAGTATCTCCTAGGAAAAAAGTGGTGAGGAGTAGTTCTGACATCAACAAAATAGCCATGACAATGGTGGACAATACTATTTGATCAATTGTCGCTATTTTAATGTAGAAAATGAATGTTATCATTACATTGAAACTTCTTCCTGCCAAAAGGAAGCTTAGCTTATTTAAATGTAGACTGCAGTTTGAAGAGATAGAGTTAGGAGCTACATTTAAAAGCTTCGTTTCTATAAATATTTGGAGAAAGGTAAGTACTGGGAAATACTGAATCATAACCATCTTTCATAATGGAGTTACTGTTTGGATGCTTGAGGAGAAATGGAGGGGGGAAATCATATTGTGAGTTGGAACTGCAGCCTGCTAGAGGTAATGAAATTCAATTAACACTTTGTTTTGTAGGTACGGGGGTTGTTTGAAATTTGTGCGAATTCTATAGATGGAATTCACAGAATCCCATTTGCAATGATAATACTAATCTGATGTAGGCTTTAGCATGCCTAACTCTGTGCTCAATTATGGCTTAAGCTTTTGGGGGGGGACTTTGCTAGCATATTCTACATTTATTCGCATCCCTGTCGCAAGCCAAGTAGCTGATCTAGTTTGCACTAATATATAATAAAAACCTGAAATTCAGATTCGTGTATTTTTTTCTTGTGATCCCATACCTGTCCTAACATGTAAAATTCCTTTCATGTTTGGCTTGTGATAATTTTTATATCACACACACACACACACACATTTTGCCTTTCTTGGTGGCAAAGAATGAGGAAAGGCAAGTCATCACACTACCTAGTTATTATTTCACGCAGATATGTTTGCCGTGTGTATACCAGTGTGTGCCACAGTAAACGCTGTAATGTGCAAATGGGAGACATGCTTGTAAACATACGGTGGTACACATGTGGGATCTCTGGCAAAAACTAGGTTCCCAATGCTTCTTCCCAATACTTATTCTCACGTTTACAGACACACATTTCTCCTCCACTATTTCAATCACTATGGCACACTCACTACACAGGTCTACTACATGATGTATGAAACGGTAAGAAGATATTCGGGAATGCACATGTGTCCTAGAACTCTGGCTGCAATTTTACAAAACTGTTCACAAAGAAGCAAATGGAAGATGTTAAGTGTTTCTATAGCTCTGGTCTATGACTTCTTGAACAGGAACTGTGTGCAAAGTAAACGGAAAACCAGTATCCAATTATGCAAGGCAGTCCTAAAAAAAACCCCTTCTAAATTATCATTTGACTGTAGAAAAGTTTGGCCAGAGAAGCCAAACAAGCATTTCTAATTAAAAACAAGAAGTGAACTTGGTATCCTACTACCAGGGGTAGTCATGTTAGCAATAGTTGTGTTTTGTTTTTGTTTTTACAAAGCTGTCGAGCAATATTCAGCAAAACTATGGTAGAAATGGCATTGCAAAACTGGGGAAAATATCAGAATGATTTCTACTGTAATTTCAAGCAGCCTCATATCAAAATCACCACAGTATTTTTAAAGTGAATTTAGCTTATCCTACAAGGGCCCTATATGTTACTTCCTCAGAAAACATAGATTTGGACATTAATGAGATGCTTATGAAAACTAACCATAATTCTGTAGTTAAGGAGTGAAAGCAACCAAGATCACTTTTCACTTTTGTACCAGTCAGTTTCAGTAACTGCTTTATAAACTAACGTTCTCTAACTCTCTGTCTTCTGCAATTATTCACAGAACTAGCAATTTGATGCGTGCAATGCTTATGCTTTCCATGCAAAAAAGGAAGGAAGGAGGGGAAAAGGAAGGATCATCATACATATGATTTATGTTAGATAAAATGTTTGCTATGCTGTATATACAATAATGTCTACATTTCTCCCCAACCAAGGCAACTTTGTTTTATCTCAGTCTTTTCTCCTCAGGCCATCATAGCTCTGTAGAATGGATCTGAATGAAGGAAACCTCATTGCTTATGAGAGTAATGGCATTGGTTTGTTTCAAAATGATAAACAATAGGCATTGCTTTTTCAATTTGCAAACACAGAATCCACCCAATCTACCCCCTTCCCACCAACCTGTAGCTGGTGTATTTTCCTACGGGAGATATGAGTTTCTCTAGATTACGGTGGGCAAGCTAATTTCAGAAGCCCTCTCTAAGTGATCAATTCAAATATCTGGCAAGAGTGATCTGACCTTTCCCTAGTATCCTGCTGGGTGGGAAGAAAGAGATGGGGGGGTCAGATGGAGGAAGAGAGAAAAAGGGAGAATTGGTGGCTCCACCCACTGTTGATGGTGGCCCCACCCACTTGCAGTTGTGGTTCAACCCACCACTGACCTTAGTCTCAACCACTACCACAACAGTTTACCCCCAACAAAATGCAGCCCTCACCAAAAAAAGAAAAAAAGAAAAAAGGTTCGCCCCTGCTCTAGATAAGGGTGACCACATGGAAATGAGGACAGAGCTTCTGTATCTTTAACAGTTGTATCGTTTCAGCAGGTGTTATTTGTATGCATGCAGCACCTGGTGAAATTCCCTCTTTATCACAACAGTTAAAGCTGCAGGAGCCCTGCCCTCTTTTGTATCTAGTCCAGAGGGCAGGGCTCTTGCAGCTTTAACTGTTGTGATGAAGAGGGAATTTCAACAGGTGCTGCATGCATACAAATGACACCTGCTGAAATTCTCTTTTCTATATAACTGTTAAAGAGACAGGAGCCCTGTCCTCCATTCCATATGGTCACCCTTCTCTAGATGGTATGTAAAGATCCGGAAAAATATATATAAAAGGCACAATACCTTGATACCCTGACCTCCCCTCAGTTTAAAATGAGCTTTTACAAAATGTAGGTTCCTATTAATGCCTTCCTGCTGCATTTCCTGAAGAGAGGCATGTAGATATACTACGGTAGAAGCTAAAATGTGTTTTAGATGTAAGCATGTTGAAGATACTGTGCACTATCGATTGTTCTGTCCTTTATACGCTAAACCATGGGAAATGTTTTAATCAGGTTTTGTTTTACACTACTCGGGTAAAACACCACAAGATATTGTGACAGAATTAAGAATAGATCGCTGTTGTTATATTACTTATAAACTGGCACTGTTTGCCATTGTGACTAGGAAACTATGTACAAGTTTTTAAAGCATAGGCTTTTAATTGATTTTGGTGGTATTGTTACATTTATATGCTGCAGATATGGATGTCAAATTATGATAGATTTTACAGCAACTGTAAAGGTAGATTTTGTCAATGGATAAGATTATGTGTGAACAGAATCTGAGTTGTTTGGGGTTCTTTTTCTTTGCAAAGGTCACACATATATTCCAATTAGTTATATCGGTGCTGGTATGGAAATCAAAAGGTCACTCACTGCCTTGTAGGAGCACCAGAAAATATCTTAAAATAAGAACTTTTAAAACACGATTACCTACAAGTCTATGATGGTCTGTGATCTTTTTGCCACATGTAAATAAGTAGCCCTGGTGGCCATTATCAGATTTAGGGTACAATCCTATGCATGTTTAGACAGAAAAAAGGCCTATAACTCCTAGCATGCCCTAGATGGCATAGCTCGCTGGGGAATTCTGGGAGTTGTAGGCCTTTTTTCTGTCTAAACATGCTTAGAATTGTGCCTTTAGTCAGCTAAAACAAAAACAAACAAACAAAACCCCTCTTGCTAGCTTATTTCTTAAAACACTTTGCAGGGTGGACTGAGTTTATTGTATTGACAGTGTGCGAGACATTTGATTTATATTTATTTGTACGGTAGCTATTGTAATGGACTATCTCTTTTCATATCACCAAGATCTCAATCTCATAACTAATGGGAAATGTAAATTATAAATTAAATAATAATGGCAAATGTGCTGTCTTGGGCTAAAACTAATGTTAGAGCAGAATTAATTTTTCAATATGTAATGGCCCCAGTCCAGAGAAAATAAATTCTACTTACATTCCATGTATTGTACAATAATGTTGTAGAGCTACAAGATTAGCACTATTAAACAGAAAACAATTTGCTCTTATAATTCCTCAAACTGGATAATAGGCATGGTGTCCTACAAAGAATCAATGGAAGGACTAACACCTAATTGAAATAATTAGTAAATCATATGAATTGCAATCAATTAATTCATATATTAAATCTGGACTAAATCGGCATATAAAACTTATATTTCAGAAGGGGAAAAGCATACTTTTTGATTTTAGATTATCCACAAGTATTGCAACTGGCACCATTTTTGAAGAGGCATGCTCTCCAACGTAAGAGATAATTTTAAAAATGTCTACGTACCTGCCTTCTTTTTAACTACTTGAGTTTAAAAGTAATTAAAACATTTTAAGATCTGCTGTCTCATTAGTTGTGGGGACACTTCTCATCAAGTGCCCATCCAGAACAGGTTGTTCCCCCAATCTTGACTTAGGTTGTCTACTAACCAACAGTAACTCCATCTGGTTGAGCCTCAGTTTGTTCACACTCTAAGTATATCCAGGCAAATGGTTTAGGACTTCCACAGTATCCTTGGCATCCATTGAAAAAGAGAGATAGAGCTGTGTATCATCAACATATTGATGAGAACCAATCCCAAAATGTTACTGTGGATTCATCCTATGGCATTGCTGTAACGTTTGGGGACCTGGCAACATTATGAGCAGGCTCAATGACTTTATCGTTACCGTCCAACCAGTGGCCCAGCTCTGGGTAAGAACAGACACTATTCAAGGAACAGGTGGATATTGGTCCATAAGCATGATCAATCATTCTGCACAAGGACAGAATAAAGAGGCATCTCACAATGATGATGAACAGATGGCAACAAGCGAGGGCAAGAGAAACAAACTGCTATTTAGTGGCCCCTTAAGGATGCTGCCTTTCCAGGCTGAGCAGAATAGTTATAGGCTGCACTCATAAAATGCTAATAAATCATTACTTTACACAGAGAGTCCCAAAAATACTCCACACTTCTAAGAGTGCGTTTGCAATGATGCAGCATGAGATTCCACAAAGGGCTGCTTTTTCCCTAGTGCGCTCACACCACTCCACCCCATACACTTTGAGAGGGCGACCTGGCTGTGAATACACAACAACTAACAACAACAACAACAACAACAACCAAATGCAGGGATGAAGATGCCTCTCAGGCAGTCCAATGATCATGGGAAATATCCACTAAACTGTGTAAAATAATGTGAAAATTACATTGCCGATCCTTCACCTCTCATCTATCACTACCAAAAGACAGCAAAGAGCTCATCTATGGAACATGATTAATTTGGTGGTGTTCTCCATTGAAACACATCAGATTAAATCACCAGCCAAAAAGGAAACAAAAAGGAGGTAAGAAACAGGAACGAAAAAGCAAGTATTTTGCCCTTTGTTTTTTTTAGCCAGCCAGTCTAGGAAACACTGACAACCAATTATTTGGCTTATTCCTTCTGTTTTAGCTCAAACAGGGGTGCACCCATCTCATTCCAATGGTGTCTAAAGGAAAGAAGTTGTTTGGAAGCTCACTAATTTCTAAAGGAAACAAGACATTCCTGGATGAGACCAATTATCTGAATCAATTTCAGTTTGGCATGGAAACCAGCCTTGGTCACCCTGTATGATGACCTATGTTGGGAGAAAGACAGGGGGAGTCTGACTCTGTTGATTCTCCTTGATCTCTCAGCGGCTTTCGATACTATCAACCATGATATCTTTCTGGGACCACTGGCTGGGTTGGGAGTGGGAGGCACTGCATTGCAGTGGTTCCGCTCCTACTTGGCGGGTCGGCTGCAGAAGGTGGTGCTTGGGGAACATTGCTCAGCCCAATGGATTCTCCAATATGGGATTCCACAGGGGTCAGTTTGGTCCCCCATGCTGTTCAACATCTCCATGAAACTGTTAAGTGTGGTCATCCGGGGTTTTGGAGAGCATTATCATCAGTACACTGATGATACGCAGCTCTACTTCTCCTTCTCATCTTCATCAGGTGAGGGTGTGGATGGGCTGAACCTGTGCCTGATTGTGACAATGGACTGGATGAGGGCTAATAAACTGAAACTCAATCCAGACAAGACTGAGATGCAGTTAGTGGGTCGTTCTTCTGACTGGATGGAGGACTTTCAACCTGTTCTGGATGGGGTTGCACTCTCCCTGAAGGAGCAAGTTTGTAGAACCATCTCTGTCACTTGAGGCACAGGTGCCCTCAGTGGCATGGAGTGCCTTCTATCAACATTGGTTGGTGGCCCAGCTACACCCCTATCTGGACAGGTATAACCTGACTTCAGTTGTCTATGCTCTGGTAAACTCCAAGCAATACCAGAGCAATACCAGTAGCAATGCACTCTACGTGGGGCTGCCTTTGAAGACCGTTCAGAAGCTGCAGCTTGTGCAAAATGCAGCAGCCAGATTAATAACCAAGGACCAAGAGGTTCGAATATATAAGATCGACTATGGCCTGCTTGCATTGGCTGTCTGTATGTTTCTGAGCCTGATTCAAGGTGATTTTTTACCTATAAAGCCTTACACAGTTTGGGACCACAATACCTGACGGAACACCTCTCCTGACATGAACCTACCCGTACACTACGCTCAACATCTAAGGTCCTCCTCCGGGTGCTTACTTCGAGGGAAGCTCAGAGGATGGCACCAAGGGAGAGGGCCTTCTCAGTGGTGGCCCCCTAATTATAGAATGGTTTTCCCAACGAGGCCTGCCTGGCACCAACATTATTATCATTTTGGCGCCAGGTCAAGACTTTTCTCTTCTCCCAGGCATTTAACAGCATATGTTGAGTTTTTTAATTGACCCCAGATCTATTTTTAGGCCTGGCTGAGAGTTCAAAGTTGTTTTTAAATGGATACTGTCTTCGTATGTTGTCTATTTTTAAGCTTTTATGCTTTTAAATTTTGCATATCAGTTTTTAATGTTTAATGTTTTAATCTTTGTAAACCAGCCAGAGAGCTTCGGCTATGGGGTGATATAGAAATATCATCATCATCATCATCATCATCATCATCATCATCATCATTCCCTAGTAATAACCACACACACAATCTCATTTTCTGTTTTCCTAAACACACAGCAATCTGAATTTTCAACAACTGAAATATTATTTTCTTCTGTCAAGAGTGTATCATCAATGATCCCACCCTAATGGATGTTTTGAGTTCCAGTTTTGCTTTATGTACGTTATAAGTGCATTCATTCTCATGTGCAAGAGGAACACCATCCAGCCCCTGTCTTGCTCCTTCTCACACACACACCAGGTGCTATATGCTGGCTTCTTACAATCATGCAACAGTTTATGAATAGCTTTATGTGTTGAGCCATTCATGTAAAGCTCTTCCCAGAATAGATGTGGATGCATCAAGCAAGAGGTTTCTCAAACACTCCCAAGAGAGAAGCTTCACTGGTGGGGCTGAAATCACTACAACTGCATGAAGAACCATTTCATATGAACAGATTACGCCCAGTTACATTTTTCTAATCCTGTGCATGTTTATTCAGAATTAAGTTCCACTGTAATCAATGGGTCTTACACCCAGGAATATGTGCACAGGACTGCATCCTATGTGTTACAAATTTCAAAACTAACAGTAAACAAAAGGAGAGATCATGGAGTGCAAATAAAACATCACAGGTAGCATTTTCACCGTCAAAATGCCCATGGCCTTTTTTTTAAAAAAAATCATGGAGTATCTATCCAGAATGTTTAAGGTTGTGGTGATCTATGAATACAGGAATCACTATTCCCAGGGGAAATAAAAGGATACCACATTATATAGAAGTCATCAGGCTTGGCCACATGAGTTGAGAACTTTGATTAATAAGTCAATTTTTCAAGTAGATCTACAACCTAGGTACAAAGGTGCCATCTATTTACAGAATCAAGGGGTCTGATCCACTCAGCCCACAGCATCCAAAGAACAAACCCAGAATACCTCTACATACCATACTGAAGGAGGTCTGGGGAAGCACTGGAAATCATGAACCTGATCCATAGCCTCCTACCTATTCCCATAGCTCTCTCTGCCCAAACTACCGCACCCTAATTATGCCATCCAGATTTCAATGATAGATGTAATTAACTAACGATGTGTAATAACAAATGCTTTCAATTTCTAGCACTCATTCCAGCCCTCCCCCACCAGCCCAACCCTGCCTTGTAATAGCATCAGTTCCCGTATCATTACAAATGGTTCTAGAACATGCCCAAACCTCCCACCCCATCCTACTCTTGGCTCTCACCAAGACACATTCTCAGCCTTTCCAGGGTTGCCAATGGTTTTTGACCAGCCCTGCTCCTGTGCCTCTGATAGCAGGACTTGAGAAAGAAATTAGTCATGTCAATGCATCTGCGTGCCAAGTAAAGTTTCACCAGCTAAATTTCTGTATGTCGGCTATTGTTAAATGTAGAGGAGGAGGAGGACCAAAAATGGTGGCATTCTGACCCCCACCCTAGCTACATCTTATTAATTCCATTTCTCCCCCTAGCAACTGAAGTTACCCTGAGGAGAGGAAAATAAACAAACACCAGTAATAATGCAGTAATATCCGAGGGCAGGTGAGTCAGTTTTGTAGAGACCCACAACAGGGCAACTACTGTTGACGAAACTCCAGGAGCGGGAGACGAGAGAGAATACATTAATCCAGGGAGGGTTAAGACATGCACTCCAGAGCAGAATTTTCAAGCTTTCGATGACAGTTATACACTTCAGATACGTGTGGGGCTTGTGTTGCTGTTTCCAGCAGTCTGGGCTGCTCTGGTGGAACCTGCCAGCCCTTCCAGCTGGCAGATGTGGTGATGTTAGCCTGAATCTTTGTTGGGCCATGCGAAAAACCGAAGAAATCCCACTGCTTGTTTTTTGTTATTGTTCTACAGTGGACCTCCCCTCCCCTAGCCCTATGGGGTGTCAGCAATAAAATTACAAAACAACGCACCCAAGCAGCAACCCTCCCACCGCCCTTTGAATCCATCCATCTTATTTTCATTCTCAAATACTTCAGCCTGAAGCCGTATCCTGCATAGTTCAAAATCTTGAAAATCTGTTACTGGCTCTTAATCAGTCCAATTAGTTATTTTTTAAAGCATTTTACCTACGTAATATTCTGAGAGACCAAACATGATAAACAAATTTCTCAAGTGTCAACAGGCTTTTTTGCTATTGCAATCCTTAGCATTTCTACTTTCAGAAGAAAGCATTTAATTGGAAGGGCAGAAGGCTACCTTAGGCAGCTTTGGTTATACATCAATCCCATGCAGCTGGCTCTATGTGAGGTATGAAACTTTCCCCCGCCTCCAGATAATTTACTAATGATGCACAGCCCTACTCCCATTTATTAGATTTATGGCAGCAATAATATTCACAAAGCATCTGCTAGGCTATTCTCCTTTTCAATTTTGATTATCTGTCTGCTACTTTGCGGTTAGCTCTAACTATGCAGATGCAAGATGTGTGAAAGCCATTCAGCATAGATTTATTCTTAAGAAGCACCGTCTGTCTAAAACAGAGCTATAAAACTTAGGCTCCCTGTCTGGACTGTAGTCCAGCTCTGTAGCTGGATGCTATTAATTGCAACCTGGCTAACAGGTGCTTGCCAACTTCTTTATATTCTCAACATGAGAAAGGATTGAATTTCCCTCTGGCTGAAAAGGTAACATTTTCTTTCAAATGCACATTACGAAAAGCATACAAGGGAAGCTCGTCATGTCAGGATAAATTCGAACACTGCATTCCAATAAGTCTGTTTAAAAGAAAACCAGTTTATCCTCTTGATTTGGAGTATTAAAATAGTAACTGTTTACTGAATTCCTAACTGTACTTCACTCAGTGCTCCCTTTTATCTAGTCACTTGTGACTGTGTATCTCAGGCTACCTCTACAAGAGGCATTTAAAGCTCTTTCAAGGCGCATTAAAAAATTTACCTCTACAAGAACGGAGCGCAAATTGGGCGTAGAGGCGCGTTTTCTCTCCAATTATGCGCATTATCGAATACTCGTTAAATAGCGAGTTTTATTTTGCTCTGGCTGTTAAAGCGCATTTTGACTATGTGAACAAGCGATTCTCTGCATGTCAACAGTTTAAATCGCGTTTTGGTCGTCCAGTAATGCGCTTCGCCGCCTCTCGTACGGAGGTATTAGGCGTAAATGCGCTTCTGCGAATATGCGCATAATCGCCTAACCAGGCATAAAGGCGAATTCTTGTAGATGAGGCCTCAGTTCAGCAATGCAATTAATTATAAGCAGCAATTAATAACTGAGGGTGTTAATCCCCTGCTAGCCACGTGTTTGGCAGTGGCATAAAAGCTCCTACACAGATACAGATGTTAGTGTTCTAGACTCCTCCATGTAAGGGGGAATCCTGATGGTTCATGCATAGGGTCGCTTCACATGGACACCAGATACATCTTCATGGAGGCCATGGCCTGCACATGTGGCAGGAGATGGCCTGGATCATGCAATGCAACCCTGCAACCACCTCATGTGTTTTTCTATGCATGAAGGGACTCAGCTTAATCCCTATTCATGCCTGATGTCACTCACTAACTACTAACTTCACTTGCTAATCACACTGTAGGAGGGTGCTCTCCTCCACCCACAAATTTGATTCCAAATTTGATTGAAACCCTGGCCTGGGGGGTGGGAAGGGGAAAACAAATGTCAAAACTCCACAAATCTGCACAAATTCTATGCCAAACTTACATTACTTTTATTTATTTAATGAAATTTAGATACCACCCAATCCATAAAAAATATCTTAAGAAACACAAACTAAAAATCTCTGTCTTATAGTTAGGCTGCATAACTGTTGTTGATCCCAATTGCTATTTCAGAAAGTTAAACTCAGCCCATCTAAGAATATCAATACATAAATATTTATTAAAACTTTTTACTTCTTTATAGAATGTTCTTTTATACCATTTATTCTTCTATAAAAGTTGGTTAGCATGTTAAATAGTCTTCAGCCTACAGATGTTTGCCTTTTCCATAAGCATTTAATTGCAAAAATACTGTCATGAGCATTTTTCGGAATCCTATCTGTATTGTTAAGCATCTTATGATTATGAACTAAGGAATGGAATGGAATGAATCCTGATTGAAAGTGAATGCCTCAGGAGAAGTCTACATACCAGTTTCCCTCACTATAGCACATAGTGTTATAAACACTAGACAAAGGAAGTACTTGGAGAAAGGCAATGTGCACCCTGCTATACACACTACCCGGCCAACATTAGTCCTGCAATGATATCCTGTCTGTTATATAGATGGGTGTGGACAGGTGAAGAGCTTGAAAGATCTGAAGTTGCCAGGGTTTGCTGACTTACACATCCAACTCTTTTCCAAACTGACCTGCAAACCTCTTCTCAATAGTACTGGCAATTGGTAAATAGCTGAATCTGAGTTGAATGCAGTTATTCAAACAACTATATTTCAAATATTATCAGCCTCACTTAAAATCACAGAATTGGATCCAGGGTTGCCTTTCCATAAACAGATGTATTGCTTCCATTCATGGAAGGGACTGCAATCTAGTGGAGGTTCCCAGGAGATGAAGGCTGGGGATAGGGGCTGAAGAGGTGATTTTTGTGGGTTCTCTCTTCCTTCTGCATTCCCCGAGCAACCTTCCACACAATTCCTGTATGCTTTAAATTTGGAGATATAGTGGTATGTGTTAAGTGCTAAGAACAGGACAAAATGCAGAGGGGACTGTAAATGGCTGTAGATATAATATTAGAGCAATGCTTATAGCAAAAGTTGAAAGAGTAAGATTTCTTCTTTGCTATTACTGAGTTATAGAGACTATCAGTGCAGCCTTATAAATGTCTACTTAGATGTACGTCCCACTGGGTTGAATAGGGCTTACTCCCAGGTAACTGGACACAGGATTGCATCCTGTGGCATCCTGGGAAATTAAAATGGCAGCTGCCATAAAAAAAGAATGATTTTTATTGGCAGATACCACTTTTCCCAGAATGCTGTGGAGCAGCACAAGATCTGGAACATTCTTGAACAATAACATGGCAGGAGGCATTCACTGAGAAGACCTCTGGTTCCACCTAGTAATTTAAACCCCATCCATCCCTGAAAGAGTGATGAATGAATATGGATCGGGTAATGAAAATTGAGTTGAATGGTCCGTATTTGGTTCATTTTTTCATTCATTTGAAAACAAATGCATATCCCTAGTGTGGGAGCCACTGTCATGCAGCTCTTTCACACGCAGCCTGTTAAGATGAGAAACCTGGAACTAAGTTGGATGAATGCTTGCTATTATTCCTTCACAAGACAGCTTTTCTCCGTCTTCTGGTGTCTCTCTGGTTAGGTCTTCCTTCAGTTTACCTTCTCAATACTTGAGCCTGTGCTCTGGTACTCCCTTCTGAGAGAATCTTTCCTTCCCCTTCTTTCATGGCCCTCCTGCTATAGATAGATCTTTTTAGAAAGTCCATCAAATAAAATGTTTGCCATCCCAGTTTTAATCTTTTTTCCCCTTTTTTTGCCAACTATAGTTGGCCTCCTTTATTGAAAATGTTGTTAGCTTCTTCTGTCTTTTGTATGATTTTGGTCTTTATTGTACCTTTTTATTGTGTCCAATGGATAAAGTCTTTATCCAACTCTTCTTGTTTTTCTATTCCTGTTTTAGCTGTGATGCTTTTAGTGGTTTATTGTATTCTTTGAGCTTTTGAGGAAAGGCAGGGTGATGATAGATAGATGATAGATAGATAGATAGATAGATAGATAGATAGATAGATGATAGATAGATAGATAGATAGATAGATAGATAGATAGATGATAGGGTCAGAAAAGCCCTCCATGTCACAACTTTGTGTCTGTTCCCCTCCTTCCTAGTTAGTAAGTATGGGTATATGCACTTGAATGAGCCATGGAATGGCTCTGCTGAACTCTTTATTGAATCTCGCATGTGCCTTTAGCACAGGGCACCTTGTCTACCTTTGCGCTCTGCTATCAGTATATCATAACCATGATGATATATGGTATGGATCTGGTTAAATGGGGAATCCTGTCTTTGAGTCTTATCAGGCTGTGTGATTCTATGGACCAATTCTGATCTTCAACAGTGCTAATGTTTTGCATGAACAAAGAGCGTAGGTCATGGATGTGCATGAGCCATGGCCAGGAGAGTTCTGACATGCTGGACATTCACAAATCACAAAAGTATGCAGAATTCACATAGTATTCATGATCTTTCCCACATATGACATCATTCCTGTAATGCCAGTGGCATGCTCTCTCAAGGCCTAAGATTGCTCCAGATTATGCAAAGGAAATTCTTTCTAAGACCAAAGTCTGGACTGACCCTAAGATTCTTGGATAAGTATATTCTTGGCTGTCTCAAAGGCTTTGCCTTCCTCCCCTTTCCTTGTATTTTCTGCATTTTTCTGGATGGGCACACTAAGAAGTCATATGGATACAGGACTGAAAAACACTGATAAAACACTGATAAAAAGTGTGATAAAAAAACAGGAGACAGGATTTAAATACTTCTCTCCACTCACTGCAGAAAGGAGGGGTTGTCAGCTCTAACCCTCGATTACCCTTTACTTCCTCTTCTGTTTCCTGTGTACAGAGGCTCAATGCTCTTGTGTTCACATATCCCACAGTATATGAGCATAAGAATATTCTGTATGTTCACACCATCAGAGAAACGAAATGAGTTGCCTTGGGCCACACAGGATATTAGTGGGAGGGCAGGATTTGAAATCTAGAAACGTATATTCCCAGAATAGAAGGCTCTTTTTCCTCTTTTGTAACAACTCGACAGGGAAAGTACTGAATAACTGAAGAGGATTATGATTAGCAACCCAGTTTTATGGAACAAGGTATTGCCAAGCATTACCTCACCGCGGCCAATTAACCAGCACCTTTGATTAGCCAGTGTTCTCAACACATTTTTAGCTCTCTCTAGGTGTGTCAGCTCATCTCACTCTCCAAGCATTTAGAAATCCTTAGGATAACATGGGGCTGCCATGGTAGCCAAACAGCCAAACAAGTTAAGAGCAAACGCGTAGGAGTGAGAAGTTATACGAAGTGTGTAGGTGAGTTTATGCATATTCACGCTGAAGGCAGCAAAAAAATACCAATGAGTGCAGGAGGCCAAGGTTTCTCCTATAAACAGGTGACATTTATCTCATAACTATCTGTCTCATCTCTGGCTCGGTTGAATGGTGCTGGGAAAGAGAGAGCCAGCCAAACTACTAATTAAGTGAGCACCAGCACTCAGTGGAAGTAGGCTTAATATAAGGGGAATAATATCCACCATAGAATCAACATGTGGGAGACGGACACTGCATCAAGGCTCCTGTATATTTAATAGTGGGGTTCAAGAGGGAATAGCAGCAAGTGCAGCAGATACCACCTCTACAACACCTTGATATGATTCGCTTCTTAAAATTAATATAGAGAAAAGGCACACAGACTCACAGCGAGGGCTCAACCCCAGATGGCAGAACCCTGCCCTCGTTTCCAAGCCTAGGGGCTAAGATCCCTGAATCTAGGTGTGGAGAGACTCACGTTATCCCTAGTGCTGGACCTGGAGCCTCTTTGCCCAGTCAGCCTCCTCAGTCAGCCCTATGGCCTAGACTGGGGACCTTTCAAGAAGAGAGGCATATTTGTCCTGTTGTGCTCAGTTCAGGCTCCTGCCATGGTGCCACCTGTCTCCTCCTTTCTAGCTCTTTGACAGTCTATAGATTTCCCCCCTTCCCTCGGTGTGTGTGTGGTGTGTATGCGGCTTAAATGCTACGCTGGCATGCGTCAGGATGCCCGCATGTTGGCGTTCCTTCTGACTTGGCTTTGTAATTGTAAACATACAGCTGGGTTGACTGGACTATGGAGATGCGGAGAGGTGCGAATGCTCAGATGTCAATGATCAGTGGAGGCTCTTGACTGGAAAAAGACTGCTTGAAATAAGACAAAAATACTTGTGGCGGGGGGGGGGGGGGGAAAGAAACCTCCTCAAAATCCTATTTTATATCCCATGGTGAAGGAGAACAGGAGAACAAAGCACAACCAACTCCATTTATTACTGGGACTGAGAAATAGATTAGTCTTATTCATTACTCCGGCTGATTTGAGACTTGCTGTCCTCTTTTCCTTCCCACTTTTTTTACTGCCTTCCCCTTCCTTTTCCACAACGCTGTCTATGTAGAGACACGCAGCATGCTTCACTTTATTTCCACACACTGTAGCAAAGAGATTGCAGGGGAGTGCCTGGACACATTTAGCCCAATTAAATGTTGGCACTGTATCCCGTTTTTTCCAATCACCCGGGTGGAAATTTTAAATGTCAAGCTGGCCACTGTGAACTGATGCCTCCCATCTACATTTCCTTGCACTAGGCAGTCAGCAGAGTACATGCTAATGAAGGAGTTTGTTTGACCTTAAAATCTTTGTGTGTGTGTGTGTGTGTGTGTGTTCGTTTGTTTGATTAAAAGACAGGAAAAATGAGACAGGAATCGTTAAGCTGTTTGCACAGTGACATGTGCTAAAGAAATTAAACACCAATACATGATCTTTCATAAAAACAATAGTTGAATTGTGTAGCGCTTGGAACATCTTCTATATAGCTATCTCTCTGGAACTCAAAACTTACAATTATCCCCAGTTGAAATTCACTTCAAACTTGCATCATTTTGTAAAAAAATAATAATGAGGAAAGCGCAAATTTCAAAAAAGAATCCCCCTTGAAAGCTATTAAACAAATGTAGGTGGCATGAAAGAAATTCGGGGGGGCATCAAAGCAAATATTTCATGAGCCTGTTTCCCCAACTATCTAGCTAGCCAACCTTACCCCCTTCCACAGATATACATTGGCTGAATTCGGACGACATATTAGGCAAAGGAGGGGTAAATAGCGTACTGACCGTGCGTTACGCAGGCGGTGCTCCCCAAACAACACGCTGCAGCCGGCGCTGTTCGGCACCGGTTACTAATAACGGACGGCAGCCATTTTGGTTGCAGCATCTGCTCCCTCCTCCTTCCTCAGTCCCCCAGCTGTATCCCAGCATGCACCGTGAGTTCTGCTGGCTGTATAGAGCAACTGGGGGGGTTCGGTTGCTCTGGCCGGCAGAACTCTATTTCCAAATGGAATAGTCCATAGCCTGTTGTTTCCCTCCATTGCTTAATTCTCCTGCTTAGCGTGCTGTCAGTTGTGTGTGCGTTGTGTATTACTCCCCACACGACACAATAAGCAACACAACTGACGATTGTTCCCCCCCTCCTCCGTTGCCTAATATGTCGTCCGAATTCAGCCATTAACTTCTCGTTTGGCTCTGTTAATATCTTATCTCATTAAAATGAAATATGATCATCCAAATGTGCCCAGTATTGAAGTATTAAAATTAAATCAGTCTCCGAATGAGTTTCCTAGGTTTAAAATTAACACTGAGAATACAATGCACTTCGATGAGTACACCATACTTGCATACCAAAGATAAGCACAATGAGTTGGCAGTACAGCGCTTATATCAAACATCAAGCCTGATTGTATTCAACTAGCCCTATATAGTGCTTAGGCTAATTGAAATCAATAATTAAAATCTTGAAATCAATAATTAAAATTGGGCAGATGTAAGTTCAGAATAAGAGGAACTTGCTGAGTACGAATGCAAACTTGCCATAGACTTCAATGGGATTTCTTATGTGAGCAAGGAAATCAGGACAATGCTCCTTTTAAATTAATTTCTCTACAGCTAAAATCCTACATTTCAAGTACAGAAGATCTGATGATATATGGTTAGGTCTCTAAACTTAAGCAAGTGTAATTGGGTGTGAGAGAAAGAGTAAGGAAAGAGGTCTCACTTGCCCATTTTGAATCACTGGGAATGGAAATCATCTTATTTCCATCTTTTGAAGCAAAACATAACATAATCATAAACAATTGACACTAAAAAAATTACTTAGATTTTAAAGTATCATAAATATTTATGAAAGAAGACCCACTCCACCCACCAAATGTTGCCACGTTGCCTTTCTCTCAAGAAGTCCCATTGCAGTTAAAAGGCATGACCTTACACGCTCATCAACTTCAATGTAAGTATCACAGATATATAAAAAAAGAAGAGCAGAAGCGACCTACATTGAGATTCTGGCCTGTTTTGCATGACACATTCAGGATATTGTGGGTTATTTAAATGGTGCATACCGAATGTGTCTGGCTGCTATTTTCAATATGCAACCCCTGATCCGGTGCCATGTCGTGCTCTCCTTTCCCCTTGGTGAGGGTGGGCGAGTGCAGATGCAGTGAAAGAAAAAAAGGAAAGAAAAAGCCAAACACACTGGCAAGTGCTGCTGCTAGCACCCACCATCTCAAATCACCCACAATGCCTCTGGGGCTATGGCACAGCATTGCTCTGAAGTGGCCCTATGTCAGGGGCCCGGCAGCATTGTGAGGGAATTAAAATGGTAAGCTCCAGCCACAGCCCCCTGGCTCCAACACTGAAGGAATGCCCCCAGTGTTTTGGGTTGACAGTTGAGTAGGTTGTGGGTCCTCCATATAGCTCACGTTGGCAAGTGCCTGGGAGTGATGCCTGATCCTACACAGGGTTGGGCACATTTAATCCCAATGAAACCAACAGGGTTAAGCACATAGGATTGCAGCCTGTGTAGTCAATCCAGGCCTTCCCCAACTTTGTGCTCTCCAGATGTTTTGGACTTCTACTCTCATCAGCCCCAGCCAGCATATCCAATGGTTAGGAACCCTGGGAACTGCAGACCAAAAATATCTGGAGGAGACCAGAATGAGGAGTGCTGCGTTAGTCTCATCACAACCACAGTGCTGTGGTAATATATGAAGCAGCCTATAGAGGAAAGAATTAGGCTTATGTGGCCCGTTGTTGAGCCAATGAAGACTTATGCTCAGCGCAACGGAGCGCTTACTTACATGCAGTATGAGATCCATCTTCACTGGCTCAACAGCAGGCAAGAGTTTAACGTGGGGGGTGCACACCAATCAAACCCATCAAAGACTATGGTTTTGTAAGAGATATTCACAAGTGTATTCCTTCTATAAACAAACAGCTTTAGCTGTCATGAGCAATGCTATTACCTGCACCACTGGATGTCCCCCAGCAGACGCCTTGACAGCCCCTCGGCTCCCTTCCGTCTCATAATGGGCTCGGTGGTGGGACTTGGGCTGCACTTCAATCCGAAGTTCATAAGGTCCTGAGTGAGATGGCAACTGCCAATCCAGAGCAGGCAAGGTTGGGCTGTAATGGAAAACAACAGGGACTAAATATTAACATCAAGTCTGCTATCATAAACCACAAGAATCTGACTCTATTACTTTAGAGGCCACTTTTAGCAGTTCATCCTTCACCATCTTACATTTAAAATTTTATCAATAGAGATAATGGTATGACATAAGTAATTTACAAGGTAATGGTTATTTTATGAAGATTTATGGATGACACAGGTTTGACATTGGATGCTTAAACAAAATGGAAAACATTTTAAGCTCGGTTTTAATAAATAAATAAATAAATAAATAAATAACACTTAATGCATCAGAATGGACAAAGGTGGATGGTAAGATGTGGAAAAAAATCCTAGAAGTGCAATTTTATGCTGAAATAACCTTTGGGGAGTATAAGTACTTCAGTTCCATCAACTTACATTTAACCAACTTCATCCTTTGATCAAACGCTATTGCATCAATGGAACTCCTTCAGTTAAAGCATTTCTGCGAGCCCCAATCAGCCCTAGATCGACCCAAGAAAGCTCCCTTTCCACTAAGGGTGTGTCTCTGCTATCTTCACAGTAAAGAGACAAACCATATGGTGACTCACCTCAGCCAGCAATGACTGCTTCTCTATTTATACTGCCATTGTGGGGAGTCCATCTGCATGGTTGCCAAGGGAAATGTCAGAATGGGATCATGCAGGTAGTATTGTATCTGCCTTTTCAGAGTTGTTTTTTTCATACAAACCTCTTAAGTGCTAAAGTGGAAGCACAGGGAGCCCTTCCAGCCACACTCAGCATGGCTGACAGAGTTCCAGAGCCTAAAAAGGGCCTTGTGAAGCCACATATCAGAGATCATTTCAGATATGTGACAATCCCCCCTCTTCTCAATGCTACTTGACATGAAAAATGAGCCAGCATTGTCATAGTATTGACCATTTCCAGCTTATGCTAGTATTATAACCCAGTGGTAGCCAACTTTTTTTGGTAAGTGTGCTGCAAGTTGAAAGCATGAGATCCAAATCACATATTATGTTAAAGATGTAGCTAGCAGCTACATCCTTCCTTCCTTCCCTCTAAAGTACAGGAGCCTCAATCCTGATCAAGACTCTGTGGGTGGGTGGATGGGTGGGCTTAATGTTTGGCTCCCCACTGTGGTCGCAATACAGTTTTTTGCAGGATGGGGCATGCCTGCAATTTATATTCCCAAATAATGATGCTTTAAAGCATATGGATCAGTTTTGGGCAATATAAATTGCAGGTGTGGGTGTCCAATCTGGATTGGAACCATAGCAAGGGTAAAAATTTAAAGCTCCTCCAGCCCCATACTAGGAATACAATCCCGATTGGGTCTCTGTGCTTTTTTTAGAGTAAAAAAGAAGATAGACATAGCTGCTAGATACATCTTGAAAGTAACATGTAGTTTGACTTGGACAGTGACACACTAGCACAGTGTGTACTACTGTACATATGCAGCCTCATCCTACAAGGTGCCTTGGCATGGCTTACTTCTTCTGTATTGAGTTGGGGAGCAGGCACGTAGGAAGGTATACCTGCTTATTTAAAAAGTTTAGCTCCTGCCTCTTGGGTTGGATCCAAACAGAGCAGACCAACTGAAATCAATGGGTTAATCAGACTAAGAATTCGCATTTATTTCAATGGATCTACTCGAAGTATGACGAAGTCTGGATCCAACCCATGAACTTTAGTTTCCAAGGTGGCTTGTAACCGAATTCAAATAGTACAAAAAGTAAGGTACTTCAAACAATAAAAGCAGCAACAGCAGCAGAAAAAGATAGGAATCAACAACAGCCTAAATACATGTACTGAGCCCTGTTTTGGTTATGTGTTTGGGTGAGGGGAAGGTGATACCTTGGAGTAAGGAATAGTATGGTCAGTGGGAGGGGCACGGAATGTCATTTGGAAAGTGATAGACAGTCAGTAGAAGGAATTAGCTGGGTGGGAATGGGTTTAGGAGATTAGTAGTACTAATTGCATTAATCCCAGACTTCAGTTTGCTGTTAATTTGTTTTCGGTGTTCTTCAAATAAACATCCTGTCTGTTGTTAAACCTGCATAATTGTTAGTGAAATCCATGCTTAAAGGGTTTGAACATTTACACAGTAAATGTTAGCACAGTAAGACAGTGACATATGCATTTAAAACCAGTAATGAAAATGAAAAGGTCCAAATCTCCATCCAAACCCTCCTATGTAGCAGCAGCATACTCAGCTGTTGACTAAAAGCCATAAGGGAGGGTGCCAAGGACATGGACAGGGAGGGGAAGGGGCATTCCTCCAACCAAGGAGCCACAACTGAAATGGCCCTGTCTCTAACAAGGGGGATTCTGAGCACTGTCTCTGGGGAATATCTTAATAATAAGGCACATTTATGTAGAAGTCAGCAGTCCTTCTGGTATCAATGTCATTTAGGGCAGAGATGGGCAACCTGGGACCCTCTAAATGTTGTTGGACTGCAACTCCCATCAGACCTAGCCTGCATAGCCAAAGCTGAGGGATGATGACGAGAATGCAGTCCAACAACATCTGGTGGGTCTCAAGTTGCTCACCACTGATTTATGGTTTTTGAATCAAAGCTTTTAGGACTCTGCTGAAGCCACACTGATGGGCCCTGCTGCTTCTGTCCAGGTGTGTCCCAAACTTTTGCCATCTGTGCCACTGGGCACTGAAATGCAAACCTGTGTGAATGAAAGATGCACACTCTAGACTTAACTGCTAGCTAGGGTGACCAGATAAAATCCAGGTCAGGGCTCATGTAACTTTTAACAGTTGTAGAGAAAAGGGAATTTCAGCCGGTGTCATTTGTATGCAATTAGTTCCTGGCGATATTCCCTCTTCATCACAACAGTTAAAGGTGCAGGGGCCCTGCCTTCTTTTGTATCTGGTCACTCTAGTATAGTGCCTGCAACTTTAACTGCTGTGATGAAGAGGGAATTTCACCAGGGACTAATTGCATACAAATGACACCGGCTGAAATCCCCTTTTCTCTACAACTGTTAAAGTTACATGAGCCCTGACCTGGATTTTATCTGGTCACCCTACTGCTAGCGAGGAAGGGATCGAGTGTACAACCTCCAGTCAAAATCTTCATAATTATAAGGGACAGAAACTTTTTTTAAAGTGAAAGTTAAGTTTGTCATTATCATAGGGTTACCATGTCACATTGTATTTAGCAGCCTCAGGTGACTGGCATAAAGTTCTTATTCAAGCACAATTGGCACGTTCATAAGGGCCATCCTGTTCCATGCACCGTTTCTATATATGCTGTCATTTGAAATGTTCCTGGATAATTATCTGGAGAGATCCCACTTGACTGCAACAATAATTTATATAATACAGAGCAGCTGCATATCTCCTGTGGATGATCACTGCATATTATAAAACAGATGCTTCTATTTTTAAGCCAGTTCATATATGATGGTTCTTTCTTTTCTTTTTTTTTCTTCCCCCTCGAGGCCAAAATATCTATCAGATTATGACATTTTCAGAGTATTTCTTTTTTAAAAGAAGTAATCCATCCATCACTGAAAAGTTCAAACCCTTTAACTTTTAAAGGGGAGTGACAAAATGGGAAACACGAAGTTACTTCTGTCTGTTTAGATCTTAGAGTGACACCTGAAACATTGATTAAAAGGCATTTGGTGATCTCATTATAAGACAGCCACATCATTCAGGCCTACAACACATGTTTAAAATTCTATTGTGAGTTCTGAATAACAACAACAACTTGACAAGTAAATGTAGTTTGCCAGATAAGAGAAGTGGTGTGATGTTTTTAACAGTTTCCCGGGCTGTGACTTGCCAGTGCAATTTCTTATTCTAAATTACACTTCTTTTCCAAAAGCACAACATAGTTAAATGTATAGATACCGAGCATCTATTTAGATTTTAAAAGTTATTTTGTGTGATTAAGGACATCCCAGACATGCCACATATGGCACCAGAGGATAAATGAAGAATTTAGGGACAGATGTTCTGTGAAAGTAACAGCCCCGTCACACTATGACTTGGCTCCAGGTATAATCATTCACAGATCAAACCTATTGAAAACAATGGAACTTAAATTACTTGTGACTAATTTAACTCTTATTGATTCTAATGGGTTTAATAAATCTGAATCCAACTGAGTAGATTTTTAAAGTGTACATTTAAAAAATGTGAATGAAACCCAAATATCATGCTAGGCCAGGATTGACTACAGTTCCCTATTCACTATACCCCCAGTGGCAAATTTGGCATTTGAACTCTTTCAGGAGCCTTCTGGGAGGGGGAGCATTTGCTTGGATTTCATTTAGACAATTGGCTAGACAGTTCACATCTTAACATTTATTATGAAAAGTTGCAGTTTGCATTACAAATACATTTTATAATGGTCAAACTATCACTGCAAGCTTGTAAAAGCAAAATTATTCTCCCTTGTCTGGTTATGTACGCCAGTAGGGACAGGAGCAGGGCGGGGGGACTTAACAGAACAAATGTGAAGAACTGCCAATTAAGAAAAAAAAAGATGATCCAGCAGCCAAAATAGCAATGACAGCCGAATAATAAACTTTAATAAGGTAGCAAAATGTGTAAATATGAAAGCTAGGAGGGATTCCACAGATGCCATGTCAAGCAGTAAAATGCCCACAGCTGTGGTTATTTCAGGCACATGGAAGTTGTTCTCACTGCTGAAACCTTCTTAGTCCACAGGGCATATATTGTACCCTGTGGTATGAGACAGCTCTGCTAGGGTGACCAGATAAAATCCAGGTCAGGGCTCATGTAACTTTAACAGTTGTAGAGAAAAGGGAATTTCAGCCAGTGTCATTTGTATGCAATTAGTTCCTGGTGATATTCCCTCTTCATCACAACAGTTAAAGTTGCAGGTGCCCTGCCTTCTTTTGTATAGGGTCATTCTAATATAGTGCATGCACCTTTAACTGTTGTGATGAAGAAGGAATATCACCAGGAACTAATTGCATACAAATGACACTGGCTAAAATTCCCTTTTCTCTACAACTGTTAAGGTTACATGAGCCCTGACCTGGATTTTATCTGGTCACCCTAAGCTCTGCTGATTGTTGATTCCAGCTTAGAAATGTGGTAAATCACAAGCCTCCTACTTTTGAACCAAACTGCCTTGGTAGCAGCTATCTGTGCTGTCCTTATTTTGAAGCCACAATTGTGTGACACTCATCCATGTCATGTATTGAAAGCAGGGAGAAAATGGGAGTCATGTGCCCCAAAAAGAATGAAACCCTCCTGACGTGCTGCATTCATGAAAAGCCTGCATGCTCTGAAAAGATTCCGTTGGGCTCACAAATTTTAGAATGTTGATTTAGCATCAATAAAGATACACCAAAACAAATTTCTGAAGTTGTCTGCTATTTGTTTTAGATGATATACTCCAATATGCAAACCCAGCACATTCTGTGCTACAGACAAGAAAAAAACAGACACATTGGTAAACTTTGGTGAAGACATAGTAGGCGGATCCTTTCTGCATGGTACACAGGCGTATCAAATATTTGGCCAGCTAATCTCACTGAAGTATATATTCATAAAGGTGTTGGGTGCCTTTGTCTGCTATAGACATCTAATGAAATGTGAGTCATAAAGAAGCTATTCTTCAATCAGAAATTAAGCTACTAGTAAACCACTCCAGTCAAGAAGTAAACAACTATGAAGTTCCAAGTACTATCAAGTCACAACAAGATTTATATTTCTTTGCATAGATGATCAACTCCAGATGGAAATACCTGGTGTCTGCACGTAAATGTGGGCACTGGCATAGCCACTATAGAAAGCTGCAAACATTTCACAAGTCAATGATAATGCTGGTTTATTTCTGAATCTGTGACATTGTACAGTAATGAAAATTCGTTTAATAGGCCGTTTGGAACTCAGAAATACTGTTTTACAGTTGCTACACTATATGAAAGCAATGGCCAAAATCCAATGTTGTGTGATCTCCGCTCGCACAATAAGACTTTCACCCTCCTCTCTCACCATTTGCTCCCTTGCACTCCCACACCTCCCTAAAATCTCCTCTGCCCCCCAATTCTCGGGGCAGATTTTTAGGGATGGGGGGCTGTAGGGGGAGTGGGAGCTGTTCCACTGGTAGGTACAACCCACCTCCTCACATAGGCTTTCCCTGAAGTGTGACCCAGGCAGCTGTGGTGTGTAGCAAACAGAAGGGTGTGCAGTTTTACTGCTCATTAGCATTTTATTAGTGTGTAGTTGTCATATTTTATTGTTGTTGATGGTATGACATTGTCTGTTCACCACTTTAAAACTTTGTAGAAAGCAGTACATAAATCTAATTCATAAATAATAAAAAATTATAGGAAAGGGTTATTTGTATACCAACCAATAAGAGAGTACATACTAATCTTCGTTTCTATTAAAAAAGAAAGAAACTTTGACTGTAATCCCGTTCACGCTTACCTGGAAGTAAGCCCTACAGTGAGACTTGTTTCTGAGTAAACATACAAAGAAACCCTCTAACCTGGAAGCTGTTTTCCCTCTTCTTAACATGTGGACAGCCTCTGTTTTTACCCAGTGATGCGGGAAATATGCTCTGTACCTGCTAATGAGCACTTTTACTGATTTTCTATACTGAAAATAGAAGCCAGGACTGAGTCCAGAAATATACAATATACACTTGTGTCAATTTCGCATCCTGGCTCCCTCCAAAGAATCCTGGGCACTTTAGTTTGGTGAAGGTGCTCAGTGGTGCTGTCAAGTCAGGACTTTGGGGCAGAAGTCAAGCAGAATGAGCAGGAGGCCTCCCAAATACAGCAGGGCTAGCATACCACATTTCAAAGGAAGTAAAGAACTATGCAATGCCATCTAAAGAGAGTGGGAAATCAGAACATGTGGTCAGTTCCAGATTTGGTAATACTTAGGGTAGAGCCATTGAAATCAATGAGACTTACATTGGCCATTGGCTAGTTTAAGTCTGATTGATTTCAATGGTCTACTCTAAGCATGGCTAAATCTGTAACCAATCCATTAAGTCAAGTCTAAACTTATCTGTAACTGCCCTACTGAGCATCCTCAAAGACCTCTAGGCCTGTAATAAAACTAGAATTCCAGTGTTGTTATGAGGAGTGGGGATGACCATTAAACTAGATTACAACTGCAATCCTATATCCACTTACCTGGGAGTAAGTCCTATTGAACTTAATGACACTTACTTCTGAGTAGACATGGATAAGGTAGACATGTACAAGTCTATAGTCTAGATAAGTACTTACTCACAAGTAAGATTGCTTGAGGACTGTAGCTATAGCTATGCGTTATATCTGTAACTATAAACTATAGGACATCTAAAACCATAGTATTTCACTTCTAGTACACTGCTGAACAATTCCACGTTAAAGACAGTTAAACAAAAACTAAGGAGTTACTGAAATATTTCAGCTTCCCTTTTACTTTGCTAAACTGTAATCATTTGCCCCAAGAGTATTTTCCATCGTAGATGGAGAAGTTTAGATAAGTTATTCCATTTTGCTGGAAGCAGCATGATTCACGTGGCTATTAATCTGCTTGTATCAATACTTCTCTTATGAACTCCTGATTCTGTTGTAAACATTTTCTACATGCTAAAACTTGGCATACAAGATTAAAGGCTACCTGATTGCAAACAGAGCAGAACCTTAAATGCACACAAATACCATCCACACACAAGCCTTTGAATGCAGGCCTTTGTGCAAAAACAGCACCCAGATGTTTGGGATTAATCCAGATTCAGAATCTAAATGCCAAGCATGCAGTGGGGATCCACAGATTATAATGGCTCTGCAGAATTGAATGTGAGTGACTTCCTCAGTTTTCCCCAAGTTGGATTGGTTGACCATGGCAAGTATTCCTCCCAGGGAAACCAATGGTCGTGACATCGAAGCCACTTTCATATAAATGACTGACTTCCTTCCACCACTCACCCAACGCCAAAGTATTTGTAAGTCGAGGGTGGCAGCGGCAGGGTGGAGTGGAGTGGGGGGTGGTTTGTAGAAGCAGCATTTCATAAATGTTTCATCACAAATGTTAATGATGTGGGTTGCTTGAGACACCAGTTTGTGTGAAATTAAAAAACCATTTTCTCTTGTGAAACAAACTACCCATACACTCAGCGGATGGCTTTAAGGAATTCACTCTCTCCTCCATTTCAGTTCCCTGTCTGTAAAGCGGGAATAATAGTGACCTCTCTAGGTTGCTGTGTCAAAATAATTTTTCCATGACTTGTACAAGGCTGCAATCCTATACAGACTTAGCTGGAAGTAAGCTTCAGTGGAGCTTACTTCTGAGTAGACATGCACTGGATTGCATTGTGAAAGTTTTTATCAAATATTTTTAATTATCATCATCCACATCCTTACATCCAAATATGAACTTTATTTTAGGATAAGGAGTTCTTGTTGACAAATATGGGCAAATGAGACCATCACAGAATCTTTGTGAAAAACAACTATTCATTTTGGAATTTTCCAATCATCCTTCTGTTTTAGGCCTTTTTCTCTTATTCAGGAAGAGACACAGGAGGTAATACAATAGTGTTGGCAAATAAAGCTTATGACAGGGTGGGTTTTGGAATCTGTGTTATTTGCTGGAATCTAACCCAGACTTTGAAACAGAGCAGATGTATAGAATAATTCCAGATCTATTGTGACAAATGACTAACTTTGCGGGAGGAGGGGAAATGGTATTGAAAATAATAATTTCAATTATGTGTCCCATGATTATGTTTGTGTCTGTGTTCAGTTGCCCAGGATTATTTCATATTTATGGGTTGAAGGAAGCTTGGGCAGGGCATTTGATTGGTAAAATAACTTAACTCACACATTTACAGTAGCTTCCAGCTGTCCTGGAGCACGAGTTAATGAGATCACATGGAAACATATTGAAAACCAGGAAACATTATTATTTTTACAAAAAAGCAAAACAGTGGAAAAATATTATACACATAATACCGGAATTCATTTCACTTTCATTAACACACAGGGGGATGCTGTGTTCATTTAACTGCAGGTGATAAACTTTTTTTTTTTTTACACTTTTCTGTAAATTACTGAAAGATAACGATTAAGGTGGCCCAATCACCACGTTATTTTTCCTGATGTTAAACACACACATGCAAGGTACTATCGTAGCCACATTTTTCTCAGCTATTGTAAATCTTTGGGAAGATAGCTTGACACATATTTTTTTTAATGACAGGATGTTCTGCGAAGTATTTGCTAAAAGCTCACACTCCTAAAAATGTTGGTTTAGAACCTCCTAGAAATCCACATCTGACCATAGCTTTTCCACACACACAGTGTAGAAATTTAATGCCCAAACACATGTAGTCATTACACGTTTCCTCACTTCCTGGTACTACAGACAGCATTGTCTTCTACACACACAACCATGAATGTACCGTGTTGCATGGGGATTTCAATGTTCTCCATATGCCATCCAGTCTGAACCCAAAGTGTCCTAGAGGATTAAGCATGCTACACATGGGTGCTGTCAGATTTGTAGGGACTGAATGCTCTGAAGCTATGTCCCCACACCCTCAAATAAATCACGTACATTCTTGATCAAGAGATATTCCAATTATGCTTCCTATACGCTGCAATCCTATACACACTTACATAAGAATAAGCCCCATCGATCATCAGACGCATAGGATTTCACTGAAAGTTACACAAGTTACATACCTAATACCAAATATAATCCAACAGTATTTCATGCATTTATTTATACAGTGCCATGCATGACCCTTTGCAGAGTATGAGAAGACAGGTGCTTGCCCCAAGGAGCTTACAGTCTAAAATAATATTGAAGAGGGGGCAATTGTGGCGTGCTTTCAGTGCTTGTTAAAGACCTCTCTCTTTACCCAGGCCTCACCTAATTAATCGTGCTCCTCAGTTTGTGGATTACTGTGTTTGAACTTTCTGATTTTAAAGGTTTTAACTGATGAGTATGAGTAATTTATTATGATGCTGTATTTTAATGTCCAATTCTCCACTGTAAACCACTCTGAGATTTTTTTAAAAAGATTTGGTGAATTTATTAAATCAATCAATCAATCAATCAATCAATAACTTTGACACAAGGAAAACAAGGGAGGGATGGAGGGAAATGGAGGCAGGGGTAAGCAGGGAAAGAATATGCCACTGAGTGTTGGCGTCAAGGGTAGGCATGGTTGGGCACCTGCCGAGGATCCACACAGTGCTCCTCCTTTTTACCACGGAAACTTGCTTGTTCTCTCGTTCTGTTGCCTCTCACTCTGG
The DNA here is from genome assembly GCA_029215795.1 of Anniella stebbinsi. Classification (NCBI taxonomy): domain Eukaryota; kingdom Metazoa; phylum Chordata; class Lepidosauria; order Squamata; family Anniellidae; genus Anniella; species Anniella stebbinsi. Next base: position 41,543,482 of record JARDYH010000006.1, read on the forward strand.
CCCAGACAATGGCGGTGGTGAGAAGGAGCAGCAGAAGATGCCACCGCCTACTTGCTCACTGGCTCTGCCTATTAAGCAAGGAAGTGGCAGCAATGATGAGAAAGAGGATGAGAAGCACTAGCTGCTGGTGAGAAGGCAGATTCACTGAGGGAAGGAGCCCATGGAGGGTGCAAGGCCCAAGGGCCCGCTAAAGCCTGGAGGTGGTGTTGTTTCAGTTATACGTGCTTAGGCACTGGGCTCCATCATACCTACTCTTTTTTCCGGTTTGCATCCGTGGTTCCCCCCCACCCCCCATTTCCATAGCAAGTCAAGCACTGAGCACTTTCATGTCTGTGCATTGTTGCGCTCATGTATCTTTTCACCTGTACTGCTACTATGCCGGCAAAATATCCTACCCCCTATGTTCTCCTTCCCCATGCAGTTAATTTTAAATATTTTTTTATGTTTTTTTTTATTTCTGCGCAAATACACTAGTACGGCAGCCTGAAAGTGCGCAATTATGGTAAAACAACACACTATGCTTTCTCGTAAGATCATATTAAACTCTGGGGAGAGAAGGAACCTACCCGTACATTACGATCCACATCTAAGGTCCTCCTCCGGTTGCCTACTCCGAGGAAAGCACGGAGGGTGGCAACAAGGGAGAGGGCCTTTTCTGTGGTGGCCCCCCAATTATGGAATGATCTCCCCGACGAGGCTCGCCTGGTGCCAACATTGTTATCTTTTCGGCGCCAGGTCAAGACTTTCCTCTTTTCCCAGGCATTTAACAGCATATGATGAGGGTTTTTGCGTTGTTGTTGTTGTGCTTTGACCCAGAATTGCTGTTTTTAAAGGATATTGTAATTATAACTTGTTTTTATGCTTTTTATGGTTTTAAATTTTGTATATCGGTGTTTTTAATGTTCAATGTTTTTAATTTTTGTGAACCGCCCAGAGAGCTTCAGCTATGGGGCGGTATATAAATGGAATAAAATAAATAAATAAATAAATAAAGGAAGGGAGGCTGCTTGTAGGAAGCAGGAGGGAGCACATGGGCCGAGACCATTGCTACCGCTTGGCTTGGGAAAAGTTTACAGGGGAGGAGGAGCGAACATGCACTGCAGCTCAGGTACCGGCACACCAGTGCCTCACTCCATTTTTTTTAAAAAAACAGGTCTTGAACTGCAAAGCTTCACAGTTCTAGAGAGGTGTGGGAGTGAACTTCCACCCCTGTCCTTGTGCACCCACGCTTAGCTGGAGTTCCTTTTGAGGTTTTTCCCCATTTCTTTTAAGGCAAAAACGTACCCCTGGCCAGGAAACCTAGACATGCCTACTCAGGAGTAAGAACAAAGAGTTGAATGGGACCGAATCCTGGGCATGGGCAGCAGTGGCCTCGCTTGCCTTCGGGCACCCTCTCTCCCTCCCCCTTCAGGGTTGAGCAGTTGAGCGGAGAACCACCCCGCCCTCCACTTTTGTCAGGGAGACCACCCTTCGACACACACACCCCCAACAAAAAACGGGATGGTCCGATAGAGCACAAGGACAGCAATACACGGGAGGGAGGAGCAGCTTTATTGTGCATGGAGGGGAAAACCCCCCGACTTTCCCCGCTCCAAAATAAAATGAAAAATGGAGAGGAAGAGGTGAAATAAGTGCAGGACAGGGACAACGCCATATACCACGCTGCAAAACAACATACCAGGCATGGTGAGTGTGCGATGGAGCTCTTAGTGACAGGCATAGTAGGACATGGGAACTAGGAGGCTGAGCCAGAACCTTCAAGGAAAAGGTGGGCTTTGAGGAAGGATTTTAAAGAAGTAAGAGAGGTGGAATCACACAGGCATTTCAGAGCCACAAGGGAGAAAGGGCAGAGGGGATTTTTTTGAAGGGACAGGGACCTTCAGGCAGCAGAGGGTGATGAAGCTGGAGGAACAAAGGCACAGGCAGAGGTGTATTGGGATATAAGGGCAGAGAGGTGGGGGGAGGGCAACACTATGGATTGCTTTATAGGGTGACCATACGGAAAGGACAGGGCTCCTGTAACTTTACCTGTTGTGACGAAGAGGGAATTTCACTATGTTCTGTATGCAAACAAATGATGCCTGCTGAAATTCCCTTTTCTATACAACTGTTAAAGATACAGGAGCCCTGTCCTCCTTTCCATATGGTCACCCTAAAGGCTTTGAAGGTGAGAACACAGAGCTTGTGTTGCATCCCTGAATGGACAAGAAGCCAGTGAAGGGATTTAAGGAGGGGCATCACATGATCAAAGCAATAAGAGAGATGAATGAATTTGTCAGTAGTGCATAAATGTAGAATAGATTACTGTTTGTTTGTTTCCTTGTTTTTATACATTGCAGCCACTGAGGCTGTAATTTCAAGCGGGAGACCAGCATGGGAGGACAGGAGTTTCTCAATCTTTTTCCAAAATACAATTTTCTCACTGGAAATCACCATCTCCTTACCCTGTCCCTGTCCCCCATCCAATGCTTTGACCTCTACCTGGAAAAATACACAGGTACACATTGAGGGTTCCATCCCTCTACCTACTTAGGGTAGAGCCATTCAACTGAATGAGATGAATGTTAGGTCCCCTCTACAAGGATTCGCTTTTGCGCCTGGTTAGGCGATTATGCGCATAATCGCTAAAGCGCATTTACGCCTAATACCTCTGCACGAGAGGCAGCGAGAGGCGGCGAAGCGCATTAAGGGATGACCAAAATGCGCTTTACAAGTCGTTAATGCGCATAAGCGCTTATTCACATAGTCAAAATGCGCTTTAACGGACAGAGCAAAATAAAACTCGCTGTTTAACGCACATTCGATAATGCGCATAATCGGAGAGATAACGCGCCTCTACGCCTGATTTGCATCCGTTCTTGTAGAGGTAAATTTTTTTAATCGCCTTGAAAGAGCTTTAAACCTCTCTTGTAGAGGCAGCCAAAGATGCAGTGGATGTAACCCATACACTATAGCTGTCTAGGGCACGTAGGAGCTCTTGTCTTATTATTTGCCAGTACCAGAAGCACCGAGTTGTCTTAAGCATCATGTTTAATTAATTAATGTATTTTAAAACATTTATACCCTGCCTTTTCTCCTAAGAATTCAAGGTAACTTACAGAACCTCGCCTGTGTTCTGGGCATCTTTTAAATTTCTCAAAAAGCAGAACACAAGAACAATGGCTACACTCCCACAAGTGGGAAAGTTTAAAATACTGCTAGCTTTTCCAATTTGAAAAGCAGAACTACCAAGCTGTCTCTGTTATGACAGATTTAGATGTGAGAGAAATGGAGAAAAAGCTTCTACAAAAGGAATGACAGTGTGTGTCTGCTTATTTAATATGGCCCTAAGGAAAAGGACATTAAATATATATTTATATATATATTAAAAAAACAAGAACGATCGGAGACCACACAGTAAGTGTACAGCTTTATAACATGCAATTTAAAATTTTGTTTCATTGTACATTTTTACTTCTTTACTCTTTTTTATTATGCTTTATTATTTTACTGTTGTATTATTGTTTCCATCAGGCTGCAGCAGAAGGAAGCAGGGCTGCTCCATCAGTCCTACTGAAAGACTAGCTCAATCAGGCTCCTCCTGTCCCTAAACTGTTTCCATTCCAGCTGTGGCCATGATAAAAATATATATATTATTTAACTTTAAGGTTTGGTGCCAGAATTTGTTTCCCCCACCCCTTTTTTTCCTCCCCACCCCCTTTTCCTTTTGTGTCATGACTGTATGCCTGCAGGTAGGGCCTGTCTTGTTTTACAGATTGTACAATCTGGGTGCAGCTTTGGCTGAAGAGCAGGGTAAACATGTTTTCAATAAATAAATGAATAAATAAATGCAGAATACTACAGCCAAGATACTTAATATACTTACCTGCAATGAAGCATTAATTCTGTATTTTCAAGGTTGCAAAAACAAATATATCGGCTGTTGTTATGGCTTTTACAACACCAACTATGCAACCCAGAAAACAGGAAAGTAGCAATCCAAGAATCTACAGAAGATGGCTTGATACTGCCTATATTGACCAATGTGAAAATTAATCAGGACACACCACATAAGAAAAATGAACCATAATGTCATAGCTCTGATAAAAATCAATGGATAATTTCCTTTGACTCTTTAACTATAGAAAGTAATCGGGGTGGGCGTACTCCTCCCGAGTCTTACTCGCACTCTGCTTGCTGGACTCCCACCTGTTGTCTGACTCCGGCAGGTGGGTGGGGCGAGCCACCAGACAGTATGTGGGCACCCAGCAAGAGCTCGTGACCTTTCTTTTGCCCATGAGCCACAATTTTGCGCAAAATCACGGGCGGGAATATTTATGGAAATTGCGATTTGCACAAATTCGCAGCTGTAAATAGTGTAACTTTTGTTAAATTGCAGGTGTGAAGGACCACTTACGCCTGCATTTTTGCACAAATGCAGTTTTGCACAAATCATAATTTACACACACACACACACAAAGGCGGGAAGCTGCGGGCTTTCCCAACTTGGTGTGTGCCGAGTTGAGCAAGCTCAGGGATCCAGAAGCTGGCACCCGGGAGACCAAGCTGGGGAAAACATGCTGAGCTTCACCCCCAAACAGTCTTCCTCCAACATCCCTATGAAGCAATTAAACGGAAGAGTTAGCAGCATTTTAAAAGATAGCTGTAAAAACGTTTTTAAAAATGTACCTCATGTATGATGATGGGGATAATGGCTTTGATTTGGCCCACTGATAGGGATGCTGTGGCACCGAAAGATACTGATCACAGAAGTTTCCTTTCCTGATGTGCTGAAACCCAGGAAACTCTTCTGGTGATAAGTCAGCTGTTGGTGATATGGTCCCCTGATCATCACCACTCGGTTCAGTCTTGAGCGTCATGGACGGGGTGTGATCGATGGCAGTTTTCCTGGACTTGATAGGAATCCCATCATTCATGTCTATTGTGCTGTCAGTGGTGAGGGCATTGATAGCTGCGACAATGGCTGAACTGGTGTACTGGTTCGTGTTTCCCAGCCACGTCTCATCAGTCACGCTGACCCTCGGCGAGTTCTGGGGAGAGGGTGTTGGAGAGTGGTGTGGCGAATAGGAAGTCTGCCTCCCGTTCAAGCTGTATTTTCTCTTGTTGCACGGAGAAGACGGCCTAGAGCCACGAGTGACCAGCCAGTTCTCCTCAGTAATGCTCGTTCTGGGAGATGCAGAAGGAGAATGTCTGGGTGAATTCAATAATGTGCAGGCAACCAAGCTTCGCTGATACCTCTCCTCTGTTTCTGTGGTCTTGGGCGATACACATGGTGATTGCCAAGGAGATGTCTGAGGGGAAGTATAAGGATAAGAGTAATTGGATTCATAGGAAGATGCTTCTGAGTTGCAACTCCTGGAAGACAAGCTGCTAGCTGGGCTCAGGCAAGTCGGGTCTCTATACACCTCAATGTTTGGTAAGCTCAAAGTGGCAGTAGAAGGTGGTCTCTTTGCATTGGAGATGGGCTCCTCGACCTCAGGATCATGGAAGAACTGGTTGTTGTTCTGATGCAGTCCCAAGTAAGAGGTTATTTCAATTCTAGGGCTTTCTAATGCTGGCACTCCATTAGGTCTGACATTTGGAGGCAGATAATATCCACCGGTGCTACTGTCAGTATGCCCGCCATATACCGAAGGATGATTAGCTGATGGGACAACTGAAATGACTGGATTAGATGTCTGAAGGCCATGACATGGAGTTGACAATGAAGAATGTGCCACACTTAGGGACATACTCGAATTTATATTTGAAGATGCAAAGTTATAATGTTCTGCAAAAAATAAAAGATAAAACAAAAACAAAAAGAATGACATGAGATGTTGTGCACAGACACAAATTAATTTATTAGCAAACTGAGTCTCAATCATGATCCAGTGGATATGCTGGTGTTTTACCTGGGTTCTAAGCCTAGTTCAGCTCTTTATTCAGTTCCCCTTTTGTGCAGTAGAAATCACAATGACATCCTTTATAGAATCATTCTATAGGAGAATAAGCAAAGGACTGACCACTGACGGCATCTTTGGATGCTACAGGGACCACCAAGAAACAGAGTGCAACTAGCTTGTGCATCTTTTTTGTATTTTTGTTATAACAGACAATGCAGTCATTCACGCAGTGGCCCATGAACATCTACGGGACCATCTACCGACACAGGATTTGAGAGTTGCTGCTTTGGACATTACATTTGGATTCACACAAAAAGAATGGAAGTCTTTTAAAGCTGCTCTCTTGATGTTTCCCATATACCTGGGGTGCAGACCCTTACTCATGGGGTCCAAAACTAGGCAGACTGCTCCCAATTTGGCCCTCTGGGGTTCCCCAGATGACCAAACCCCCTTCCCCTGATCCCACCCCCTTTCCTCCAAACACCAATCACTTGGTGATTTCCCGCATTTTTGCGCAGCTTTTCCCCCATTCTAAAAGGTTGAAACATATCTCCTAAGGCTCAGTTACTAGCAGTAAAAGCTTTAAGCTCAAGCATGCTGGTATTTTGGGCTGGCCCCTTTTGCTTTTGGCCCAGCCTTTGGCTCTGTCCACCACTGGAATGTGGCCCCTGAGAACTTCTCCAAGCCCCCCTCTACAAGATTTCGGTTTGATGCCTGGTTCCCCAATTATGCGCATCTTCTCTCAATCGCTTTTACGCCTAATCCCTATACATGGGAGGCGCTGAAGTGCATTACGGGCTGTAAGAAAGGCATTTTAAAGTTTTTGACATGCTGAGAATCGCATGCAAATGTTGCTGAAAGTAATGCGCTTTGTCCCAGAGAAACTCCCCAAACCGGTTCCCTCCCTTTATTCTCCCCGCCCACCAGAATCTCCCGCCTTTGGTTTCCTAGGTTACAAATGGGAATATGCCTCGCGCACACACACACACACACACACACACACCAAAACAGACAGGGGGATGCTGCTTCGTTCCTTCCCCCTCCACTTCCCAGCGAGCTCAACAATTGTAAAACATACACATACAGACACACACACACACACCTCAGCTCAGGAACCCAGCAAGAAGCTAGGGGAAGTTATGTCCGCTGATGGCTAATTATGCGCACATCCGCACATCCTTCCTACCCCCTTTCCTTCTCATAAAACCACCTCCATCTGGCCCCGTGTCTCCATGTTAAAAATATTACATCAGGGTACTTCAAAGAAACTTTATTTTTGGTTCACGTTGGGTCACCTCTTCTTGGAGCTTCCATCCAGAGAGTACAAGGAGGAAGTTGCCAGGAGGAGAGAGGAAAGGAAACTAAACCAAAAAGTGGGAGGTTTTCTCAGCGAAGGGGCAGTTCTATGCATGACATTACGACCACAGTCCAACCCCCTGATCGTTAATGCGCCTCCTCAGAAAGTTGTTTACACGGACATAAGGCGCTCTTACTCCCGCCGTAAATTAAAACTCGCTAATTAATGCGCATTCGAAAATGCGAATAATCGGAGAGAAAACGCGCCTGAGCCCCTGATTTGCGCTCCATTCTTGTAGAGGTAAATTTCCTAATGCGCCTTGAAAGAGCTTTAAATCGCTCTTGTAGAGGCACCCCAAAATGGAATTTGGTTCTCAAGCTGAAAGAGGATCAATATCGCTGCCATATGCATCCAAAGCTGCCCTAAAACTGCAAAATACATGTAGCATTAGTGGTCAATGTTTTTGGAAGGTTGCATGTGGGACTGCAACTATGGTGCACACATATGCAGGCTTCTGCAACCCATGTAGCTTTGATTCTAATCTACTGAGCTTGGGAGCAGAGAACAATGCAGCATGGGGGAGGAAGGCGGGAAAGCAGGACTTACTCTGTAACATAACCAGGTGGCCCATGGGCACTCCTGCCTTAGTCCAGACATGCCTGCTGCCCGTGGCACCGCTAGATAGGTCATACATGTTATTTGCATAATGTCTGTTAGGAATTATGCAAGACTCTATAAGAATTCCCTAACCCTAACCCTAACCCTAACCCTTCCCAATAACTTTTCTGAATCTTTATTTCCAGGCTTAGCATCAGTATACTGCATCTTTGAGCTTCTATGGGGGTTCAGCACCCCGGCAGGATAGGACCCACTGCTGACACTTGTCTCGGACCCACCATAAAGGTTTCCCCACCCCGGCACACCAATCAGCACTGGATGGCTGGGATTTGAAGCTACAATTTTATCTTCCCCTAATGCATCACTCCAGGGCATTGTGGGGAATTAAAATGGTAGCTTTCACCTGAGTGCTGAACTAGGCTGACCATATGAAAAGGAGGACAGGGCTCCTGTAACTTTAACAGTTGTAGAGAAAAGGGAATTTCAGCCAGTGTCATTTGTATGCAATTAGTTCCTGATGAAATTCCCTCTTCATCACAACAGTTAAAGGTGCAGGGGCCCTGTCTTCTTTTGTATATGGTCACTCTAGTATAGTGCCTGCAACTTTAACTGTTGTGATGAAGAGGGAATTTCACCAGGGACTAATTGCATACAAATGACACTGGCTGAAATTCCCTTTTCTCTACAACTGTTAAAGTTACAGAAGCCCTGTCCTCCTTTTCAGATGGTCAGCCTAGCTGAACGGAACAGTGCTGCTGCTGCCATTGCTACCAGGTAATCCGTCAAGGCTCATCCATATATTAGTGGGGAAAACCAGAAGGCACTTGCTGAGAGCCCCTCAGACCCTGACTTCAGAGCCTAAAGTCTAAAACAGCCTCCTCCAACCTGATGTCCTCCAGTGTTGCATTACCACCAGCCCCATCCAACATGGCCAGTTGTCAGGTTGATAGAAGTTGCAGTCCAAAGCTTTGGAGAGCACTAGGTTGGGGAAGGATGGTCCAGAACAACATTTGTGAGAAGCAACGCCCATCACAGGAGAATTTAACAATTACTCCAAAGAGCAAAAAGTGAATGAACGAAAGTAAAGTGTCCAAAGGGAAAATCAAAACAAACTAAACTAAGATGGAGGAAAACATTATATGGAAAGCATATTCAGGTACCATCTCATATTGAAGTGGAAAAGGCCAATGGTAAAACATTATTCAACTATAGTATAGAAGCTCTATTGGGCAACTCTGTTTTCTGGGCTTACTGATCTTCTGGAGTGAAAAAGCACTAGAATACAAGTAAGCTTTTATTTGCTCTCTCATGAATTTCTCACAAGGCGTTTTCCATTTTATTGATTTTTTATCTATTTCCTACTACTGTTCAATGCAAGATAGCAACACTGGTACAGATTGCATAACATTGCAAGCGGAACTAAAAGGTATAGGCAGCTTGTATCAGACTTTTAGTATTTATCACAAATGTCTTGAGAGAGAGCAAGTGTGCACTTGAATACAGTAAACACATGAAACTGTAGTAGCCACACAGACATGTTGCGCAAAGTCAGAGCAGCTTCCTCTTCCACCCAAGCCAGGACATCTGGCCAACTGTGGAGCACAATCAACCCTTCCTTCTGCTCTTCCTTTTGATAACCTACTTTGAGCAAAATCACTACATCAACTCTAATGCACTCCAAGACCTGATCAGTACAACTTGGCCTTTTTCTCATACCAGACACAAAAATAGATCAGATTGTGCTTTTGTGTGCATTGTTAACCACAAAAAGAACATCCAGTTTACAAGCACAGGGAAATAGGGGTGGGGTGGAGGATTGTTTTAAAATATTTATAAGCTGGTCTACTAGTTGAGCTCTTTATATTGGACAAAAGTCATCTACCCTGATACCAGTTCAGTCAAAGTAGCGGGTTATCTAATTCAGTGGTCTTCAACTGGTTCAGACCCAAGACCCACCTTGGACTCCCAACCTGCAACTTGGGACCCACTTTCACAACTTCCCAACATGGCAGCATCAGCTTTGATGCGACCTATCTAGTCTGATCTCTCGACTCACTTTTGGGTCATGACCCACCAGTTGAAGACCAATGATCTAATTCCACCCCAAACAGCAGCCCTGTGTTTAGTTCCCCTCCTGCTCCTCTATTAACATTTAAGCACGCTTATTCATGCCATCAGATTTCCCCTAGCTGCTTCACATCATTGGCTAATGTTAGCAGAGCAATGGACAATATAATGTATGGGTGGGCAACTTGTGGCACTCCAGATGCTTTGGACTACAACTCTAATGGCCCCTCACCATTGGCTATGCTGGCTAGGGCTGATGAGAGTTGGGGGCCAAAACATCTGGAGGCCACAAGTTACCTAGCCAATACAATTGACTGTATCCAGTGTCCTTCCACCAGTGGTGGATCGAATTTCCCCTCTCCCTGCAGCCTACCCTCCATGCACACACATTTCCCCCAAATCTGTGTTAGGGGACCATCCAGAGCAGATTTGAGACATGTGAACGGGCTGCAGGGGGCAGAAGGGAAGGGAAACTCCCATTATGCAAGCAGACTTGCTTAATGTTGGATACAGCACAATGACATCAAGACAACAGAGCTAAACCAGCCAGCTGATGAAGCAGCCAGGAATAACCTCACCACTCACGAAAGGTTCTGCTGCTACTGCTGCTAAGGGTGTGAAAGTACGCGAGGGAGCTCTTCAACAGAATAACCCACCTCTTCACAGAAGGAAAATGGAAAGTTGCATGTGTATGATAAAAGGGTGGGTATACAGCTCAAAGCAGCTTCATGTTGACTCTTTCCTGTAATATTTAGGCTCATTTAGAGTGCAATCCTATGCATGTTTAGACCAGAAAAATCCTACAACTAGCTGGCTGGGGAATGCTGGGAATTGTAGGACTTTTTAAATGTCTAAACATACATAGGATTGCGCCTTTAATAGCATAACCACCCCCATACACTTATGAGAGTCAGCAGCTCTGACCCAGTAATAAAATAACACCACAATTTTCACCATCCTGCCTACTTTTCTCTATCAATGGTGCCTCCAGTTTTAACATGTCTTCTTAAACTTCAGTTGCTTTTTTAAGAAATCTGTATTCTGGAATGATTGAAACAAAACAAGTCAAGACTTCCTCACTTCCTTCACATACAATGTTTGTTTCCTTCCTTCCCAGGAGGCAAATGCTCCAGGCGAAGGCACTCCCCAACTTACACACCGAGATCCGGAAAAGCTTCGTTAATGACGATGGCTGTATTCCCAACACAACTCAATCCTCTCTAGTACTGCATGAGCAAAGGAAGAGCTTGTCGCTTCTGCACAGTTGCTTACTGTGTCTTTTTGTTTACTGCTAATATTCTCAGCTCTACCATCTTCCTAATATTCAGATTTGTTAAGAAATTCAAAGAGAGACAAGACTGACGCACAGGGATTCTCCAGTTGCTCCATAAGCAGCTCGGTGATATTTGAGGCTGATTTATATCATGTCAGGCACAATTAATATGTTCAACACCTATACAAATCTTTTTACCAGATGCCTTAGGAAACCTGGCTATTTACCAAGAGATGTTCACTGACTTTCAGGGGTGGAGCTGCACAAATAAAACAGGGCTATGTCTCTCTAGCTTGAGGCTCCATCCGTAGACCATGTAGCCAGGCAATAGCAATTCTGAAAAGACAGCATTTGTATGCATACAGAGTTTATACTCTAGGAAAGAGTATTTAGGCCTGCACAAAATCTTACCAACTACTTACCAATTAATAATCTTACCAACGAAGAGGATAAATGGAATTGGTGTTCTTAAAATTGGAGAGAGGGAGGCCTCTCTGTGGGAAAAGGAACAAACACAGCCCCATTTAAGGCCAGGGTCAATAGTAGATATGGTTGGGCACCTGCCAAGGGCCAACACCCAGCGGATTCCAATCGACAAGAGCCCCTTCTTCTTGCTCCTCTGCAACATTGCAACCTGCTTGTTCATCTGCCACTCATTTTGGCCCAGACAGTGGTGGTGGTGAAAAGGAGCAGTAGATACCACTGTCTATACACTCACTAGCTTTCTGCCCATCAAGCAATCAAGTGGTAGTGATGATGAAAAAGATGAGGAACAATAGTAGCTGTTGACAATGATAGTGAGAATGGAGACTGACTTTGGGCAGTGGCCCATTGAGAGCGTCTTGCCCAAGGGCCCTCAAAAACCTAGAGCTGACTCCGATCATACACTGGTGTATGATCAGAGGTCTTTGAATTCACATGCTTCCCCTCCCTGTCTCTCACCCACTACTCTTCTGCTACTCTCAATGTGTGGTCCCAATGTTCTGTGAATGTAGGAACTCTTCCAGTGTTTCACCTCCAAGAGTCAGAGGAAATTTAATGTTTAAATAATAATTATCACGTCTCTTGGTTTGGGTGTTCACATTTCCTTGTGGTTAAGAAGAGTTGGAAGGAGGGCACATACTAGAAGGTCACTCCTGATCTCTTCCGGAGGGGGGGAAATGGGCTCAAGAAAAGGCGCACACTTTGTTTTGGCCATTTTTTAAATATTCCTTAACTACCTGCCTTCACCCCTTGCCATTTCCAAAGGAGACATGGGAGGGACTGGTACTATGAGCCTCTGGGTTGAATTTTGTGACATAGCAATGTGTGTGGGTATGCAACTTGCCTGCAGAAATGTTTAGTGTGAACTGGTTTATACACGTAGAGGGCTGGGAGCCATCTCAAGGATTGCAGCTGCATGTTTTACAGCAGCCACAACCATAGAGACGACTTTCAGTGCATTGTACACAACCTGATATACATCCAAGGAAAGTAATATTATCGGGTCATATTGTACAGTTTTAAAGTTGTTGTCCACACTTGAGTCACGGTCCTACCTAACTTGGGTTAAGCCAATACTATCACCATCATCTCTTTATGAGAAGATAAACAGATTTTATATATATATAAATTATATATTATATTTATATTGTGTGTGTGTGTGTGTGTGTATATATATATATAGTAGAAAACTTAAATTGGTCCCATGTTGCAGGCTGGATCTGAAAATACAAAAGAATACTACTCTACCCTAAGCAATATATAAGATGCATCGTGAGTAATTAAATTACTGTTGTAAAGTGGTAATTTAATATCTCAAATGACCTTGCAGAAGAAAAAAAATGTTATAAATAAGAATAGCTAACCAAACATGGGTGAACGTTTATCCCAACATAAGATACAATGGTCTGGTTCAGATGCTGCATTTTTGGTCCAGGAAACCATGGTTCGTTGAATTGGGATATGCCCTCCTCCCCTAATGGGTGTGACTCAGTACTAGACGTCCAGGAATCTGTGGTTTGAACACTCCCTACAAACCAGGACAAATGCCAGTTAATGTTTAGCAATCCTGGCTTGTAGGGTGCACTAAAACCAGTTTCCTGTGCTGTAAATTAGGTTAAGAAATCAGGAATTGTTCTGTTAAGCCAGGCGAGCAAAGGAAGGAGGGAGCTCACAGGTACATGACACATTCCAATCCAATAAAGCAGGCAGGTGGTCTTTCACAAGTTTTGGAAGGGGATTACACTCTCTTGTAAAGCATCAGATGAGCAGCCAGGGGAGTGATAAGATTCATTCCTTGTCGCTGGAGGTTCAGTCACTTTGGTGGAATGAAGCACATTTTATCAGCTGAGGCTAATAGTCCAAATGTGTCCCCTTCTAGACAGAGGCAGTTCTGGTAACTTCTGTCTTGCATTACTGCAGTGTAATGGGGTCTTTGTTGTTTCTGCTGCAGGCAGTTGCCCTCAAACTTGTGATGGGACATGGGGAAATCACAGATGCCTCTCTTTCTCTTTCACCGGGTCTACAACCTCAGAATTGTTAGCAAATATAAACTGTGGCTTGTTACCTGAACACAATCCATTGCACGAGGTGAATAGCAGGTTTTCCCTCTCTTGATAAAGGGGATTCCTGGTGACTGAACCTTGTCCAAGGTGGAGCCTTGTCCAAATAATCTGAACATGTCTTCCCTCTCTCCCTGGGGAGTGGTTTTTATGCAATATATGGTGCCTTATCTCTGCTCAGTGAGCTGACAATTCAGCAACACTCCTACTCCCATGCCATCCTGTTCCACATACACCACATACCATGTACACGCACACCCACCCACCCCAAAGCCATTCCAAGGTCAAGAGCATCTCCCTCTATCCTATTAATGCTGTTTCACTGCAACTGAGAGTACTGAGAGTACATTGGGATGGTAGCCCAGAGGGCCCTTACATCCAAAAATTGCACTACATATATCGCTGCTCCATAGAAAAATGACTTCTTGTTTCTTGAGTTATGGGGAGGGATATGCTTCTTGCAGGCTGGAACTGCATCCCCACCAAATAAATCATCACTCACTTGCCCTCCAAGCAGCATGGCTGATTTCCCCTTCACAAGTGGAAGAATCTGGAAGAAGCCTTTCCCATCAGGTTGCCCCAGAGGTCTCCTGCACCTGCCAGGCTGGAAGTGGTACTTCCAGGGCACTGCCTGTCAGCTCCTGAGCTAATGTCTCCTGTCTCCTGAAGCTGAGCTCAGCATCCTGCCTTTCACTCTCCCCTGCCAACCACCCTCCTCTCCTGAACTCCTGGCCATGGCTTTCCACTGCTTATGCTTAGAATTCACAGACGAACACAGAGAAAAGGTGCACATGTACCTTTTTTAAAATCTCAGTGCCCCCAAAACGGCACCACGTCGATTTGAATTGAATAGCTAAAGATTTGTAGCCAAAGGGGTGACTTCCAATCAATATCTAAAATCCAGTCTTCCTCTTGTCTAAAACCCATCCCAACACAGCCAGTGTGGTGCAGTGGTTAGTGTTGGACTGGAACTTGGGAGATCTGGGTTCTAGTCTCCACTCAGCAAAGAAGTTCACTGGGTGACTTTGGCCCTGTCACTGATTCAGCCTAACCTACCTCACTGGGTTGTTGTGAGGATAAAATGGAGGAAGGTTACGTACGCTGCCTTGGGTTCTTTGCAAGAGGAAAAAGCAGGACATAAATGTAATAAATAAATAATAAATACAACAGACTGTCCTATCTCTGCACCCTGGGAACAAGAATGTCCAGTCCCCCCCCCCCCCACTTCCCTTTTGCTCATTTGTCCCTCCTGCCTGTCAGGCCTTCCCATTCCTCAACATGGCACACAGCTCCGTCAATGAAACACCACTTCAAACCAGTTCTACCCCAGCCAACCACATTTCCGGAGTAGTAGCTAGGACAGCATCCACACAAGACTACATTGAGGCGCCTTTTGAGCTTCTCTCACTCTAGGGAATGGCACGTGTGAACGCTTATCAATGTGAACTGTCAAAGCCGAGCCAGATTTTACAAGAGGGGAAAAGAAAGGGGGGGGGGGGAAGATACAAGGGCGAGGAATGTAAAAAAGAAAGGAAAAAAGAGCCACGCACGCGTGAAAGCTGCATTCGATTGAGAAAGCGATGTGAGATAAGAAAAGACAAGTGCCGCCACCGCTTTCTGAGCCATTTTGATCTGGCAACTCTTGAGGAGCCTCGAGCGCGCGCCGGCAAACTCTCTCTTGGCTTGAGCTGAACTGGCCCGTCCTTGGAGGGGGGTGGGGAAAGGGAGACACCTTCGTAATCCCGGCACCGGGCGGCGCTTCCAGCTCCCACCCTCCACTCCCACGGCTCAGCCTATCGCTCTTCCCCCGTTCCCGAAGAACCGCTATATTTAACGCGCTGCAAATAAACGCCGCGCCTGGCTAACCTCGCTCGCTCGCTCTCCTAACCGCCCCCCCCCCGAGGGTGGCTGGCTGCTGACGCTGCCTCGTCACCAACCTTTGCCGCCGCCACCGCCGGCGGCCCCCTCGTCGCTCTGGTTAAACTCGAAGAGGAAATCGAAATCAAACTCGGGGTCTTCCTCCAGGCCAGTCATGGCTTTCTAGGGAGACGACGCAGCAGCAGCAGCAGGGACCTCCTTCCTCTCCAGCGAGGCAGGAAAGCGGCAGCAATGGGGACTCTCCCGCGGCTGCAGCCCCCGAGACACCTGTCGCACGGCGGCGGGCGACCAGCGGCACTCGCTCGGCCCCCTCCTCGCCGCAAGGGCCGGGCCGGCGCTGGCTTCCCCTCGGGCAAAGCAACCCGGGCGTGCTGCTCGCTCGCAGGTCCTGGGACGTCAAGCCGGGCACGCAGCCCCTCCCGGGCCGGTGTAACGTGACCCTCGGGCGAGCGCCGCTCGCTGCTGTCTTATCTCTCGTTCGCTGCCGGGCTGTGGGATCCTCCCCCCTCCCTTTGTTTATCTACACCCGGAAACATCAACAATCGAGTTGCTCGGCTCTGCCCGCCTCTCTCCGGTTCCTCATTTTGAAACGAGCCCTCTCTGCCGCTCGAGTTACAGCCCGGGGGGGGGGGGGGTTGTGCTCCCCTGGCTGGGCCACCTGTCGGAGTGACACTCTCCGCCAGGCCTCCCAACTGCGTCTTGTGGAGGTCAGGATGAAACGTGGTCTACCTTCTCCATTACCCGTTCAAGTGGCTTGCACAAGTAAAGCCAACGTCTGACTGACTGTCAGCCCCCAACTCCATTGCGTACGGATGGCTTGGTGCTCATTCCGCTTCCCGCGAACTGATGAGGCTTAAAAGCTGCCTTTTTTATCATTATTATTAATTTTTTTTAGCAACCATGTCCGGCTCATTCTCTGCAGGAAACATTTTAATACGTTTTTATACCACCCAATAGACAAAACTCTCTGGGCAGTTAACAAAAACTAAGGGTGCGATCCTATGAGTGTTTAGGCAAGACAAAAAGCCCTACAGCTTCCAGCATTCCCCAGACAGCCATGCTGGGAGTTGCAGGACTTCCCCACCCCCCACCCCCACCCCCGTCTAAAAACACACAGCATTGTACCTTTAAAAAGTTAAAAAGAAAAAAACAGGCACATATTCCAACATATTCGGGTACATAACACTGGGAATGCTCCAACTTGTGTCCCCCTGGGTGCTTCCAGATAAGGCTTGTTTCTATTTTACCTTCTCTTTCTCAGTTTTACTGGGAATCCAAGCATCGTTGTGTTCCCAACTCTACTGAAAAGATACAGTTCATTAATATTATAGAATAGTAGAAGGATTAAAGGAGAGCCAGTGTGATGTAGTGGCTAGAGTGTTGGACCAGGAGTCTGGAGATCTGGGTTCTAGTTACCCAGCCATGGAAGCTCACTGGGTGACTTTGGGCCAGTAACAGACTCTCAGCCTGACCTACCTCACAGGGTTGTTGTTATGAGGATAAAATAGGATTATGTACGCCACCTTGGGTTCCTTAAGGAAGAAAAAAGGCAGGATATAAATGCAATAAATAATAATATAGCTCACTGTTTAGGAAACTATAAATGTGTGAGAATTACACTACATGTTTTAACTGGGAGAGAAGATCCACGAACTCCAGATCTGCTTCAGGAATCTTGCTGTAAAAATGTCTCCAAAGACAAGTGTTTTATCATGTTTACAGTATGTTTACCTGCCAGTTAGGTATGGTAAAGAGAAAATTGAGGAACTCTGTTATATATGTCCAGCTTATGAACAAGCATCTAAATTGTTAGCATGTGTTCTTCCTATGTGATGACTTCTGTCATGGCGTTATTGCATATGAAAACCAGAACATGAGAAACAGCCCGCAGTTAATGGTTGGCTCCTCACTGCCACAAAACAACAGTCTACTACTCCCATATTAACTTCAGTTTTGCATTATGCAAGGGACTTCCTCATTGTTTTACCTCACATGCAAACATCAATTACGTATATTTTCTTGTATTTAGGGAGCATGAGACGCTGCCTTTGTAAAGGCCATCTATCCCGTTATTTATTTATTCATTTCATTTCTATACCGCCCAATAGCCAAAGCTCTCAGGGCGGTTTACAACAATTCATAAGATAAAATACAGCAAGGGTGTTTATTTTAAGAAGAAAAGAAGTAGTGACTCTTAATTTCAAAAAGCCTATCTACACCAAGCAGGATACAACACGTTGAAAACGTTTTGAAAACTGTATATGGAGTGTGTCCTGGGCCCCAACAGTTGTCACTACTGTTATAAACCGTTTTAAACCATTTTAAACTGTTTTAAAGCAGTAGTGTAGATAGGCTCAAAGCCAAGGGGATATCCATGGGGATAACTGAAACCACTGATGTATTTTCCAGCAGTATCTTAATACCAAACTCCCACTGGTGAAGTGCAATTCCTGTAGCTGTAGTGATGCTACAAGAGATAGTTCGAGTAGTAAATACCTAATTCAGCTTTCCCCAATCTGGTGCCCTCAAGATGTCTTGGACTATATAACTTTCAGCATTCCCAACCAACATGGTTCAGTACTTGTCTATACCCAAAACAAGCTTGTGATAAGCCACTAGACCTTGAATATTTGAACATTCATTATACATTTTTGTTTCTTTTTATGTACCTTTGGCCTCCGGGTCAATCACATGATCAGTTTTTATGCATTGGCACCAGCCTGAGTTGGCCTTTGCTGTGATTGTATTGTGTTCAACAAAATGTATGCCCACAAATGTGGAAAGAACAACTATGAACAGTGACTCTGAATGGAACTGTTGAACCAGAAAATTCAATCTGGAGTAAGAAAGAGGGCTCTGAACTTTATGAGTATATTGATCTCTTAACTTATGATAAATAGTTCTCCCTGGGAAATAATATGCTTGAAATGCATTGGGGAAATTAGGAAACCAGCTTGTAAATAAATTTGTCTTGCACCTATTGTTCCCCCCCTTCTCTGCATTCACAAGACAAGTCCAACACACTAAAAATAAATGTTGGCTGAATTCCTTTTTTAAAAAGTGGTTGTATGAATTCATCCTTAGTATGGCTTGTATCTTCAAAGAACTAGGCTTGTTCCAGCTGACTATAGCATCATAACCTTAGAGCTGAGGCCCATTTTTTTTTTTAGAAGACTTGCATCCCTCACTTTTTAAAACATTTCCCCAATTTTTCTGCAAAAAAATTAGTCGAATCTCCAATTGAATGAAAAACATCTACACTTTATGCCATAAACAACACATCTTTGGAGGGATAAGGAGTGGTCAGGAATTGGGGGGGAGTGTTGGCTGAAAAGTATAGAACAGACACCAGGGAACCTGGGAAATGATCGGGTTTATATTTCACTTCACTGGCAGACAACATTCTAATTGCCAAAGGTTTCCAGTTTCCCAGAGCAAACTGATTTTAAAAAACCCTCTTGTATCTTCTTGGCTATTATGAAGCCTTCAAGATGAATGGAGGTTGCCAGTTTGTGTGGGCTGATTATTTTGAGAATGTATTTGTATCTCACTACAGCGGATCCGGACCACACAAAAAAACCAATCAATCTGTAGCTGTGTGGTTGTATAAATATGGTACTAATGATGTTGCTTGCAGCTGATCCCCAAATGATTCTAATCAAGTGAAAGGGAGGGGGAATTACCTAGGGCTGAGAATTGTTATATTCATATGCTGTGAAATGTCAGACTTCTTCCTCAACCAGGAAGCTGTGTTGTGTTGCAACCGAGGTCAACTGAACTGGGTCCAGCTCCTGCAACTGCTGAATCTCAGTTAAGTTCCCCACATACACTAAGTGGTTCATATTAATAGTCCTGGTCCCAACAATTTGTAATGGCACCTTTATTTGCACGGTGCCTGTATAATAATGGCTAGGAATGTGCATCAGATTCGACCAAAGACTGAGCCGAATCATGCCCCTTCAAACAATTTCTGGTGCTTCCCAGGAAGGGGGGGGAGTGGGCTTCCCGTTGAAGTGACCATTTCATAGACTCAGGTTCTGTACTTACGTCAAAGTGGACAGCCTTCAAATTGGTCTGAGCAGAATCAGGCTGTTTTCCAAAGTGACCAATCAGAGTCAGAATAAAATCTTGTAGTTTGTGTACACATCTAATAATGGCATTTCTGTAGTCAATACGATAGCATGACAAGTTTTAGGAATGGGCTACTAGGTTATAATTCACAAGATAGTCAAATTGAAGCAATTTGTTTCAAAATTTTACTAATTTAGCTTAAAGCCAAGTCCTTTAAAGTTTAAGTTTTGTGAATCAGGCTAAATATACAACTCCTTTGAATTGTTTCCCCTCCCTCCTCCATAAGAATTTCTAGCCTTTTGGGAGGAGGGTGAGTAGCCTTAGAACTTACTATTATTACCACATATTATTTAGCTGCAGCACCCACTAGTGCCAACTGTTATAAAAACTACATGAGAAAAGGGAATTTTAATAAGAGAGATAAATGCTATGATTTAAAGGACTACATTAGGTCTTCACAATACAACATGCACTGGTCTCTCACACAGTACATGTACACTTATTCTGGAGTAATTCCAGAGAAGAAAAAGTTAGTGGGGCTATTCCACAGTAACTGACTTAAAGACTACAACCCAAACTGGTTGGGTGGTTTTTTTTTCCATAAAAAGCCATTGTTTGCAGAGTTTTTATGATTATTAAAAATAAAGTTTGTTATAAACAAGGCTTTAATTCTCTCCTTGGAACTATAGCACTTCCACATTTGCCAAGATAATTTTAAAGTCTGCAACACGCAAATGACCTCACCGTCCCAGAAGCCAGGACTGTGGGGCGCACAGATCTTCAAGGCTATATTTCAAAGAAATAGTTGTTAAAAGCAGTTATGGAAATGGTATTCCTCTACAGACTCTGGGATTCCCATTTTCCAGGCTGATGGCTGAAAAGTCTATCACAGAGTGCCAGGAAAATACCATTTTTCCATGAGATCCATTATGCTACTCCCCCTCTCTCTACTTTCCATAACAAAGTGCTATATTGCCTTACACATTTTCTATTATAGTTTACACTGCTCTAGCAAACATCTGCTCCTGGTTTCCCCGCAGGCAGTTTACAGAATCTGACACTGAACTGGTGGTAGCCACTGGCCCTTAACACTGTTGCTTCAAATGTTCCAAACAGATATGCTCCCGATATTCTTGACAACGAACTAGCAGAGAACTCTGGATGTTGGGCAAGGGTAAGGCTGTGTGTATGAGCGTGTGTGGGGGTGCGTGAGTGAGTGAGAAAGAAAGAAAGAGAACTGGCTTTGAGTGAAAGAGGTTGTTGTTATTGATTTAAGAGGCACATCTGCACAGCCAACTGGGAAGACAGACTGTGGATACATTGTGTAATATACCAGCCTTCCCTGCCTTTGCTGGCTTTTGATTACTTCTTTGCTCCCAGCTGTTTGTTCAAAGTTTGCAAAGCTGAATCACCAGGGTATGTAAAAAGTCTTTGGCCTCAACTACCATCCAGAATCATCATGGTAATTTTAAAAAGGAATTTGAGGGGGCTGAAGAGTAACCAACAGTAAACGAATGTTTGCTGTTGTTTAAGGGTTAAACTACCTAGAATTAACCCAACAACAAACCAGGGGTCGTTGACTGAAAGCAGAAGCGACAAGTGTGTGGAAGGCAGCATGCTCACTTGTTCCCACTTGGCCACAGCAGTTCCTGAGTTAAACAATCCAGGAATTGCCATTCTGTACCAACTGGCTCATTGACTACTAACACAATCACCCCTCTGATCCTTTTAACTCAGAAGTGGGAAACATGATAACACGCTAATTTTGACCCTTTGGGCATTCCGTAGCCACTCTGGATGCATTTGGGGGGGGGGAGAGATGTGACATGCAAGGTGGGGAGCTAACATGTCTCTCAATGCTGCCCATCCCTACTTTAACTAGAGCAGACTTTCAAAAAGCAGCACACCTATATCTGAGATCTGGAATCTTGACGGCCCAGGCCACAATCCAACAGGAGTTAGTTACAACTAAGCCACCGAAATAAATGGGCTTAAACAAATCCAATTCTGTGTTGGATTGTGGCCATGGCCTCTAGCTTTCAAACACACCAAAGCTATATTTAAGGAAGCTATATGACCAGACAATTTCTAAAACATCTCATTTATGGACTGGTTGTATCAAACAATTGTACTTGAGGAAGGCTTTGGAGATATGCAGATCCAGCCTGATCCACAAACCATTTAAAGTGAAATGTCATTATTACTGGAACCAAAGTGAGGGGAAGTCAGAGCTGGCACCAAGCTTTAACCTCTCTTTGCATGGTGCCACTGATGCCTGGCACTGCCTACACAATTGCTGCACCCCCCGTTCCTCAGTGCAGTCCCTTCCCACCAATGTGGTTTCCAAGCAGGCTGCATTTTCATTATGATATACAACAGGCAGCCACCATTGTGGATTCCACAAAATGCAATGCCTGATGTCAATGCCATGCTTTGCATTTGTGGGGATCTAAGGTGGTATCTACCTACTGTGGATCGTAATGGAAATAATGAAAGTCCCAGGCAAGTTCTAGACAAGTGTCAAGTGAGGAACTTGAAAATTACTAAAGAAAAATGCAAATCTGCCACATCAGATAAACTACCTAGGACAAACATTAACCAAAGGTGGGCTAAATCCTGATGCAACTAAAATACAGGGCATAGCTAAAATGCCTAGTCCAAAGAACAGGGTTGATTTCTACAATGAATCGTTTACCTAACTAAGTTGCATTCCAAACACAGCCACAACGATAAAACCATTAAGACAGTTGTTGCCCCAGATGTTGAGTTTTTACTGGCTGGCACGGCATTCATTCATTCAAACAGTTAAAGCAAGGGCACAGAAACTCAGCCCCAGGGTTCAGATCCGACCTTCCTGTGGTCTTAATCAAGCCCTCTGGGGTTTTCCGAAAGGCCACACTCCCTTCCCTGTTCTCATCCCCTTTTCTCCGACCACCAATTGCTGTTAGATTCCCATCTTTTGTGCATTTTTTCTAGTTCTAAAATGTTGAAATGCTTCTCCAAAAGCTTAATTACTGGCAGTAAGAACTTTAAGTTAAAATATGCTGATATTTTGGCCCTCCTCCTTTTGCATTTGACCCCTCTTTTTTGCATCTCCCCGCCTTTAGCTTCTATGAAATGGAATTCGGCCCTTGGGCTGAAAGAGGTTCAATACCCCTGAGTTAGAGGTACTACTAAACAAAAGCACCTGTGTTTAAGCATTGGGATGTGAAAGAACTAGTAACTGAGTCAGTAAATGCCAGTTCTACAGGATTAGAGGCTACTGGCTTAAATCCAATGTTGGGCAAGTGCATATCTGCTCATGGAATGAGACTTCCCCATCCTCTCCGCTCCCCTGCAGCCCCTAAATCTGCTCCAGACGGTCCCCTAACATACCAGTGCAGATATGGGGGAGGGCCTGCAACCTGTTCTGCCAATGACGACACTGTTGTATCCAAGCCACTGTATTGTTGCAGAAAGGCTCTCCTGTGGCATCTGCTTCCAAAGTGCTGAGAACTACTGAACCTAACTGTGCTCAGATAGAAAAAGAAATACTGACAATAGTGTTTGGACTGTAGAAGCAGATCACAAGGCATTGGAGGTAATTTTATACCTTAGAGGCATTCAAGAGGCAGCTGGACAACCATCTGTCAGGGATGCTTTAAGGTAGGGTGACCAGATAAAATCCAGGTCAGGGCTCATGTAACTTTAACAGTTGTAGAGAAAAGGGAATTTCAGCCAGAGTCATTTGTATGCAGTTAGTTCCTGGTGAAATTCCCTCTTCATCACAACAGTTAAAGGTGCAGGCACTATACTAGATACAAAAGAAGGCAGGGCCCCTGCAACTTTAACTGTTGTGATGAAGAGGGAATTTCACCAGGAACTAATTGCATACAAATGACACTGGCTGAAATTCCCTTTTCTCTACAACTGTTAAAGTTACACGAGCCCTGACCTAGATTTTATCTGGTCACCCTACTTCAAGGTAGATTTCTGCACTGAGCAGGGGGTTGGATTCGATGGCCTTATAGGCCCCTTACAACTCTACTATTCTATGATTCTATGATTTCTGAGAATCCAAAGATGCCTGCAAACACTACAGGAATGTCAACCACAAGGGATAGTTACAACGACCAACTAAAGAGCGGATATTTGCTTGTGTCCATCTTGGAGCATAAGAAGCTGCCTCATATGGAGTCATTGGTGCATCTTGCTCAATATTGGTAACACTGACCGGCAGCAGCTCTCTAGGATTTCTGGCCTCCTCCACACGAGACGTTTAATGAGCCTTGAAGGCTCATTATAAATTTTACCTACACACGAGCGGAGCGCAAAACGGGCGTACAGGCGCGTTATCTCCCCGATAATGCGCATTTTCGAACGCGCGTTAAATAGCGACTTTTATTTTGCTCCGGCCGTTAAAGCGCATTTTCGCTGTGTGAACAAGCGATTATGCGCATTAGCTACCTGTAAAGTGCTTTTTGGGCATCAATTAATGCGCTTCGCCGCCTCTCGCCGCCTCCCGTGCAGAGGGATTAGGAGTAAATGCGCCTCCGCGATAATGCGCATAATCGCCGAACCGGGCGCAAAAGCGCGTCCTTGTGGAGGGGGCCTCAGATAGGGGTCATTCCCAGCCCTCACTGAAAGTGCCACGGATTGAATCTGAGAGATTTTTCATGTGCATACCACTGAGCTAGGATCCCTCTTCCTAATATCCCCCATATTTATCCAGAGTATATGAAACAAGGAAGAATAAGTTCTGAGAATGTTGCTATATTCCTCATGATATCATAACTCAGCACTGAAGCTGGGAGGGAAAAAAATCAAACAGTTACTGTAAATGATAAGTTTTGCAAACCCTAAAAGTCGCTGAGCAATGTATTACCCCAAACTCCTATTGTGTTGAAACCTGTGATGAAGCTCCTTATAAGTAGAATAGAAGAGAGCTGCAGAGCACTAGAGGTCTTGAGCCAATGGTAACCAAGTGAGAATGCAAATATACCTTTGTAAAATACCTATAGCGGCTTTCCCCAACCTGGCTCCCTCCAGATGCGTTGGACTATATTTCCATCATTCCCAGCCAGCATGGCCAATGGCCGCTGGAGGGCACCAGGTTAGGAAAGTGAGGCACAAATCTCATGACAGAACAAAGGACACTCTTGCACCACTAAAGTACAGAGAAGGTTTTGAACACTGTAGCCTGTGACTCCATCAATGTTTGCTAAAGAGAACGAGGAGGAGGGGGAGGGAGGAGAGGAAAAGATAGTAGGAACCAACGTCTCCTGTTAGTGTGTGTGCGGAGAGAAGCAGTCTTGGGGAATGCCAACAGAAACTGGAACAGAAGGCAGTAGCCATTTTGAGATCAGTTACATAATAAGAGCTGCAGAGTATTACGTTTGTTTGTTGTAAACTTTGCAGCAGCAAATATTACTTAAAATACTTGAAGTCAAGGGTTAAAATGATTGTATTAGGGAATCTGACAGGGAACTTCTGCCTTTAACATCTCTACATGACAGGCAGAAATTGGGTGCTGCATATACAATGTGGATAGACTAATTTGTATAATATTTTAATGTTTGACTTCCTATCTGGCCTTTATCCAGCCATTTTGACTGCATTCAAAGTGACTGTCTTTGTTCTTTCCTGACCAGTCCATAATAGTTTTTAAACACATGTTAGCCTACATGCAAATAGATGGATCACTTTTCGCATATTCCTAAGTTTATCTGATTGAGATGCACTGAAGCCTGAGGAAAACGCCTGTACGGCTTATGACCTGTCAAGCTCAACATAGCCCACCAGTCAGGTTGTCAAACCTAAGAAGTGTTTTTACACACACACACACACACACACACATTTTGCAGTCCTAAGTATACAAGGAGATCCTGGTGAGCAACCATCCAAGGCTACAGTCAGCTTTGTGGTTCACAAGTTGTACAGCCTTTCTAAAGGGGACTACAGATGACCATATACCAAGTGACAATTTACAGTGGTGAGTATACAGCCACAAGGGGGAACTGATCATCTGTATTATTACCCATTTCAAGAGGAGGCAGTCTGTTAGTCTGCTGTAGCAAAAACAAGCAAGAGCCTTGTGGCACCTTAAGGTCTAACACATTTTCAATTTTTATAGTATTACATTATCCAGGTATGTGGTTGCCACACATGCTCAAAAATCTAGGGATGTGGGGTAGTGGTAAAACTCTTCCCACCACATAGCCCAAACTACAATTTAAAAACTGAGTTTAATCATGGCTGTAAGCTGTGGTTGAAAGCTAACCCTGGTTAGTGGAAATGCCAGTGCATAATGCCATACTACTACTGGCTCCAAAAATGGAAGGAAGGGGAAAACTCATGTGTGAAAGGGAGAGAGATCGAGCAGAATAATGTCTGTCGTATACCATAGAACTCAATTTAATTCAGTATAGAAATAAACAAAAGCGGCCTACTCACCACAGAGTGTTTTATGAATCTTCTTAGAGGCCAGAACCCTCAGTCAATTTATATCACCATAATGCCACATGCTCGAATGAAATTTGACTGGGATGGGTATATAATTACTTTTATAGAACTGCATATAGCTCACATGGGTTTTGCCACTGTTGAAGTTGCACTACACACACTGCTCAATTTATAATTTATGAAAACAACCGTAGTAAAACTCCAGAAAGCAACTAGAAATGTGTTGTCTGTTAACCAGACATTTTCTTTAACAAACAAATACATGCATAATACTAATGATTCAGAAATCATTTCAAGAAAACATCTATAATTTGCAGTTTTTCCTGATTTTAATTATAGTGAAGCTCAGGAAAACTCAGACTTATTTTTACTAGCATTATTTCTGCTACTCCCCCAAAATAGAATTCCTTAACAATTTTAAGTACAGTAATCAGTTCAGTTACAAATATGAATGGGTGGCATGACCCGAACACAATAATTAATAGAATCATTAATTTATCTCTTCTTGCAAATTAATTCTTAAATTTGCTTTAACTCTGCTCTTTTTGAATTCTGTAATAGCAAGCTTCCAAAAATCCAGATTATAACTTTTTCAGTCTGCTTCCACACATTATATATTTTGCACGGAAATCACTTGTATAGGAAAAGGTGCAGATGCAGGCAGACTTTCTGCTTAGAGGGCATGTGGTATACATGTGCTAGGGACATGGCTTTCCAGCACTATGCTCACATACAATGAATGTAGTGTTGTTGTTTTTTAAGCGCATACCCTGATTTTTAGTCCGTAGGCTCTCAGAATAGTTTTAAAAAATATGATAAAATCAACAAACAAGTGAGAGGTCAGAGCAGCATCCAGAATATGCCAATGGTAGCTAGGAAAACAAAATCCAACACTAAGGCATCTTTAAAAGCTTGAAAAAATTAAAAGGTCTTTGTCTCACAGCCAAGAGCAGGAGTGCAAAACCTCTGGTCTGAGCCCAAATCTGGCACTCCAAGGTCCCCCAGATGGCCACGCCCCCTTTCCCTGGCCTCACTCCCTTTTTCCAAACACCTATTGTTTGGCAGTTTCCCAGCTTTTATGCAGTTTCCCACCTCTTCCCCATCGGATCCTAAGGATTAGCTACTGGCAGTAGGAGTTTTAAACTAAAATATGCTGGTATTTTTGTCTCCCCCTGACCCCTTTGCCTAACCCACCACTGGAATATGGCCCCAAGAGCTTCAATTTGACCCTCGGGCTGAAACAGGTTCTGCACCTGTGCTCAAAAGACATCACAAGTCAGTGCTAGATGAGACTCCCTGGGGAGACTTCTCCAAGGTCACAGGTCACCTGACCTAGCTCACCCCCAAAAGTGGGGGAATCTGAGGAAAGGCTTCTGATTATGACTGAATGCACACACTATGGATTTCTAAGAGCTCCATCACACCAGCGATTTAGTGCACTCTCGCCATGCCTGGTGTGCAGATTTGCAGCATGGTACTCACATGACACCGTGTCTGTCCTGCTGACACCCCGCCTCTTCCCCAGCCTTTCCTAGAACACCTAAAAATCTGGATTATTTTCCTTAAGTGCATTTAATGCGCTCTAGGCCTCCATGTAGTTTTAAAGGAACTGGGGCTTGAATGGATTGTATCAGGTCCGGGCAGGGAAAAGTGATCTCTCCCAGCAGCTGGCTCCAAGCCTCAATATAAAACCCAAAGCATTTTTTAAAATCATACAATGCCTACATCTCTGCAGAAACAGGATTGTACTCCCTTGATGCCCCCAAAGAGCCAGACTAAAAGGTTGTTCCATTTTTGCCTGGCAGAAAGGCAGTCCGGTTGAAGTACTCATCTGCCAGGACCTGACTGGAAGGAGAAAGAGAAGGGGAGGGGTGGAGTGGAGTGGAGTGGAAGAGCAAAGGACCTTAGGAGCAAAAGAGCAGTTATTCAGGTGAAAGGGATCATAAGCTTGACGCGCTGGTAAAAAAAGTGGAGGCAAACCAGAGGGGGAAATTAGGTATGATGGAGGTCTAAATGAAAGCCACATTAATAGCTGTCTGATCAGGTGTGAAATGGCCTAAGTCTAACTAAGACAAAATGGAGAGCTTTTTGTCTGATGTATTTACTCTGCCCTGTCTGTATGTGTGAAGATCAAAGGAGAAAGGGGGTAGAACAGGGCTACATAAAGCCACATAATTACTGAAAGAGCCTAAAAAGGGGGTCTAAGGGAAGCAAAAGACACAAAAAGAGGGCTCTCAATTGACTCCTGCCATCAATTATCCACACCAATGATGATGTAAGAAAGTCTCCCCAACTATTTCCAAGAAGTTAGGAGTCATGGGCCTGCTTTCTCATCTGATCATGCCTCTGCACCTCACAGATGGCTGTGGCTAACTGCCCCTCCCCCAGTTGGCCCATATCACACCCAGACTTCTAGCCTCTTTTCTTCTTTTGAGAAAGTGCTGCATTTTGGTTAGGCTTCCATGTGTTCAGGGCCTGGAGCGGCACTACAAGTGTTCAGGAAACTGCTGAAGTCAAAGCATTTGCATTTCTTTTTTCAAGTGTTAAAAAAAAGCCCCTCACACCACCACCTAAGTGCTAAGAGATGGAAGTTACTAAAGGTGCAATTTAATCTGAAGAGGAGGTGTTTGAATGTTTTCTGATTTACAACGATTAAACACATGCAGTTAACAGTGCTCTTCCAAGAATCGTTCTGAGGAATAAATCTATCTCATGATGGATAAAATATTCCAAATAATGAAAATATCTCTGCAGTAAACATAGATTCTGTGAAGCAGTACATCTGACAATGAAAGGAGACTCAGGATGTATTTCTACATATGTTTAGACAGAAAAAGATCCTACAACTCCCAACATCCCAATGCTGCGTGTTGTAGGACTTTTTTCTGTCTCAAATAAATAAGATTGTGTCCTTACAGGTCAATACTATACATGTTTACTAATAAGTAATTCCTATCATGTTCAATGGTGCTTGCTCCCACAATAATGGGCTTAGGAATTTAGCCTAAGGCAATAATTCTACATCCACTTACATGGTATTAAGGCCCATTGAACTCAATCGGACTTACTTCTGAGTAAATATGTATAGGATTGCACTGATAGGGGACCATTGACCATCTCTCAGTTATGTTCTGAGTGCAACATTTCACCTGTGAAAACCATGAGGAAGATGAATTTCAGGATTATGGTATAGTATTTGTTATACTATCAAAGCAAAGACTCTTTCAAAACAGAAGCTTTCTTTGAAGAATTAAGGCACATAATGTTACAATTTACAAAGGTGCACTAAGTCCCATACAAGAAGTCAAAATGTCACTGCACCTGCTAGCAGATTATGTTGTAATGTTACAATTTACAATTTACACAGCTGCACTAAGTCCTATACAAGAAGACAAAATTTCACTGCACCTGCTAGCAGATTTAGGGTGCAATCCTATGCCTGTTTAGACAGAAAAAAGTCTTACAACTCCCAGCATTTCCTAGCCAGCCATGCTGGGAGTTAAAGGACTTTTTCCCCTGTCAAAACATGCATAGGATTATTATCTTTTATGGTGACATTATTAAAATTAGATCTAAGTTACAGCCCAAAGCAGGATCTCATTCAAATTTAAACAAAACATAACCAAAATAACAGAGATCAGCTTTTTAATACAATTTTATGCTGTGAGCATTCATGTACCTTTCTATGCAAATATTGCCATATAATATTGTACTTAGAATTGCTGTAATTACACATATACACTTTTCCAATATTATTATATCAGACAATACTGACTTTTTCAATATGGTATGGTATGAAAGAATAATCTCAATATAGTTAAATCAGCAGAGTTGGCCTTAGATTTCCCCCCCCTCCTTTTAAAATAGTTACTGTAATTGACTGATATAGCAAATGTAATTCTGTAAATCTGCTAACTTGTTCAGGACAGGATCACCAGTCTTACCTGTTGACTTTAATATGAGGAGTAAAACTTAAGGTTGCAGTCCTATGCACACTTATTTGGGAGTCAGCCACATTGATCGCCATGAGACTTACTTCTGGGTAAATATGCAATGGATTTGGTTGCAGTTTCCAAACCAGTTACTCTCTTGTGCTGGCTGGGGAGTAATGGGAGTTGTAGGATTTTTTTCTGTCTAAACATGCATTGGATTATGCTGTTAATGGTCTATGGAACTACACTAGTAACAGAAGTTCATTTTGCTTTTGTGCAGTACCATTGCATCAGAAAATCTTGCTTTACAAATGGATTCGCTGAAACACCGGCTGGGGTGAAAAAGTGATGCTTATGGTAACCCAACCAACAAATAAAATAGACCATTTTGGAAGAGAGCCAACTTGGAGTCACTTTTGCGGTTTCAAACGATTCCTTAACTTTTAAAATAAATAAATCTGCTAACTTTTTTGGGGGGTAAACATTACAAGCGGTTTTAATTATAGGGTGTGCTCTGTCAGAAGTCTCTCTCTCTCTCTCGGTTAAATGATATTTCGTCATAATCCAGTCTGTGCTATTGAACGTTAGCATTTAGTGGTTAGAAGTAATGTGATGGGCTGGATTGCTTCTGCACACAGTTAGCTCTGTAACACATTGACACGTACAACGCGCAGCAGCAGCCAAACACTCTAAGAAACTCCACTGTGTCCTGGGATTCCTTTGGTTTCAGAATGAGGTTGCCCCACCCCTCCGGTTCCTATTCACCGGCTGCTTCCATAAGCGTTGCTCTGTTGCCCATCCAACGTCACCAAGGCGCCTGCCCACACATCACCCGGCTGATACTTAGCCCACCCCGAAGGACCCCGAGGTGTCCCTTAAAAAAAAAGGAAGAGAAAGGAATGGGGAGGGGGAGGAGATAAGCCAGTCTTTCCCTCTCTCTTTCTCCTCTGCCTTGAACTCAAGGATCGCCAGCACCCAAGGCCGAGATCGGAGAGGAAGAGGAGACACCTATTGGCAAGAAGTCGCAGCAGGCAAACCTCAAGGCTGCTTTGGGGAAACACCAGGGGGACACCGCTTCCCTCCTCCCAATCACAGCCGCCAGCGCCAAGCCCCGGCTAGCCGGTCCGTCCCGCCTTTGCACACACGCGCGCGCGCACTCAAAGTCCGGCGCCTTCCTGGGTTTCCCCTGGCGTGGCTCTCTCTGCCTTCAAGGAGCAGGACGAGCAAATGTCAAATGCAAAGAAAACTACACGGAGGGAAAGAAAGAAAGAAGCGGAGGCGGGGGAGAGAGAGAATAAGCAAGATCGCTACTTTACCTTCCTCTGCTGATTTCATGCTGTTGCTGCTGCTGCCGCCGCTGAGACGGCTGGAAACGCACCGAAAGTTTCTCTTTCACCACTTGGCTGGATCTCGAGGTGCAAAGAGGATTTGATTAAGAGGATCACCGCTTGGCGTCCGCTCAGTAAAAAGAAAGTGAGGTGAAGGCAGAGGAGGGATCTCCTCCTCCTCCCGCTCGCTCAGCTCCCGCAATGCACCCCGTGTCTCTAAAGTATCTTAGAGGTGGAGTCGACGTTGGTGTTTCCCGGTCGTCAACGAAATTGGAAAGCGAAGCCCGGTTTGGGGGCCGCGCGGGGAGGGGGCTGTTTGTTTTTTATTACGGAATAATGCTAGATCTTAAGCAGCTGTCCCCAGGGAGACGTCATTGAGATGAGCTTGGAGTGGGACTCGGGAGGAGAGCGAGAAAGCGTGGGGGGTGGGGGGGGGAAGGAGAGGGGTCGTCGTGCAGGCGCAAGAGATCCTGCTCCAAAGAGAAGAAGGGAGAGAGCGCGCTTAGGAAGTTACTCACACACACTCTCCCTCCCTCCTTCCTTCTGGCGTCTTATTCAGGGCCGGGGTTTATTTTGATCAGGAAAGTTTGCAGAGTCTCTAAGTCTCTCTCTGACGCACGGCTGCTCAGTGACTGCTGCCTTTTTAAAGCTGGAAAACACCCCCCTCCCTCCTTCCCCCTCCCAGCCCCTCTCCCCGCCCCGCTCCCCGTGATGTCACAAGTCCTGCGAGCTACTCACAGCTGCCTTGCAAAGCAGCCAGCAGCGAAAAACGCTGGAAGCTCGAGGAGAGAGAAGTCCAAGAGGAACCCCCCCCCCCCGATTCTGCTGAAGAAGCAGATCTTGCCTACCGACGACACTTATTGTTACAAACCAGAGCACCCACCCAACTCATTCTAGTCCCCAAGTGGGGGGAACAGGCTGGGGGTGGGGGGCGCTCTCGTATAAAATCAGCGAACAACAAATAAATAAGGGAGGGGGAAGAGGCAATGAAGAGGTGGAGGAGGAAACCAAAAAGTACGCATGCTGAAATCATTAGGGTTTTTTTAAAAAAATCCTCAGGCTTCCCCCGCTGTGGAAATTTGGAAAAGAACATCAACTGGCAAGCAGCTGAAAGGAAAATCCCATTCTGCTAAATTACTCACAGACTCCGAAGAGTTTGCTTCGATAACAGATTTACTGACATTGTTGTTATTTTCTGTAAATATCTGGGCAATGCTGCTGTAAAAAGGCAAAACG
This sequence comes from Anniella stebbinsi, assembly GCA_029215795.1. Classification (NCBI taxonomy): domain Eukaryota; kingdom Metazoa; phylum Chordata; class Lepidosauria; order Squamata; family Anniellidae; genus Anniella; species Anniella stebbinsi. Next base: position 41,576,051 of record JARDYH010000006.1, read on the forward strand.
GGAGCGGCGAGGTCAGGAGTTTTAAAACTGCAGCTCCTCCCTCTGTAAAGCCGCCGTCTCCTTCCCCCCCTTCAAATACGTAACGCAAAGTGACACTTGACAGGAGAGGTTGCAATAACTTTTCCTGAAGGCCCCGAGTAGCACGCCAGACTTTTAGTATCGTTCAAGCCTTCTGTTAATTCAATCCCCCCCCCCGCGCGCGCGCGCTCCCCCCCTTTCTCAGTCTACTTGTGCGTGTGTTGGGTTATATCGCCGCTCCTTTTTTTGCCCCATGACTGCTAAAAAGGGAGAGCATAATTTCTCTGCTGGAGTTGGCAAAAGGAAGATCGGGGCCGTTAAGATCTCCGGCACATGAAAAAAAGCCCAATAAAAAATTTACTTCACAACTCCCCGTTGTGTAGTTCCAGACCAACCTAATGTGAACGAGTCGGTGAGGGAGCAACCAGTTCTTCTATTGCATGGTACTGCTGAAACCTCAAGTGCTTCCCGATCGAATTGTAGATTTTTAGGGGGCTCCTCAGCCCTCCTCGAAGGGATCTGGAGGCTTCTAACGGGGATAATATATCTGTGCAATGTTGGTTTCCCTTCTAGCAGACGGACTTACTGCTAGAATTCCAAAAGATTGGGCCACCACAGCTTAACCACGTGCGCGCCGCCCCGTCGTAAGGCGCAAAGCTTAACGCTCCTGCAGGGTTACGAAAAGAAAGAGGACGAAGGCGAGCACGTGTACGCCTCTGCGTGTGTGTGTGTACGTATGCGCGCGCAAATATGATTGATCCCGCAATGTATTGAGAACGAGTCTCTTCCTGTCGCGTTTAGGATTTACCTAGGAACAAGCCCCAATTTGAAGTCAAGGGGATTTATGCACGTGCTAAGGGGTGATTTACATATATGTGTGTTCTGTGCAGCGTGTCAATGTTATCATTGTTATTTTTAACTCCTCCTTCATAACCTGTTGTATTGTCTTTTCTGCAGGCCCTTCTCCACATTAATCCCGGATTTTTTGCTCCATCCTTAACCATTAGTAATTGAGTGGGCATCAGCTGCCAGCCGTTTTTTGTAAACAAACCAACTATTGTGTGCATCCAATAGAGACCCCATTAGCCGGTATGAGGATGATATTACTATGCGTTAATGTCCCGCTAAGCCCTCCTTTACTACAGATCACTGGGGAAGGGAGGGATCTCGCCCAATCCGCGCGGGGCAGCAGCATCCCAGTTTACCGGACGACCTCTCCTCTTTCGTTTACTAGCGCACTCTTCAGTTTCCTTTCGGTGACTGATGCGGCGGCTTCGCGCTTTCCGGTCTCCTGCATATGGAGCCGACTGAAGTTGTGGGGTTCGGCAAAGAGCGAAGGGGTTTTCCCCTGAGGGTAGGAGGGGAAGGGGGGGCGATGATGAATGGTAGTTCTGAATTTAGTTTTCACTTGCTTTGGGGGTTTGGGGAGTTCCCTTTCCAGGTGGAACATCTAGAGCTGTTTTCTCCAGATAGCTGAGCAGGGTGGCGAAGGGTCAGGGAGGGTTAAGTTCGATCAAAGTGCACCTCCTCCCGCCCCCGCCTCGGCACTTTTCTGGCACTTGGCCGTTAAAATGGCACGTTAGTAACCAGAGGGCTTCCTGCCTGGAGCTAGGGAAAAGGGAGATCCTTTGGCATGGTGGGGGAGATTATACTTGTAACAAAGAGAGAAAGCAAGACTTGTTGACCACGCATACCGGTTAGAGGCTGATTAGACAGGCGTGTACACAGGTACACTCGCGCAGAGTCAAAGGCCTCCTCCACACGAGACGTTTAATGAGCCTTGAAGGCTCATTATAAATTTTACCTCCACACCAGCGGAGCGCAAAACGGGCGTACAGGCGCGTTATCTCCCCGATAATGCGCATTTTCGAATGCGCGTTAAATAGCGACTTTTATTTTGCTCCGGCCGTTAAAGCGCATTTTCGCCGTGTGAACAAGCGATTATGCGCATTAACGTCTTCTAAAGCGCTTTTTGGACATCAATTAATGCGCTTCGCCGCCTCTCGCCGCCTCCCGTGCAGAGGGATTAGGCGTAAATGCGCCTCCGCGATAATGCGCATAATCCCCGAACCGGGCGCAAAAGCGCATCCTTGTGGAGGGGGCCAAAATTTCACCCAATAGGTGCGGGCGCTGTTCGAGCACAGAGGGACGTATCAAACTCTAAATACAGAGTGCACCAAACTCCAAATACACAGACTCCATTTCTACTGTACACACACATCTCAGTAAAATACACTCGCCATCGAAATAAACACTAGGCCCATTGACCTGGATGTTACCACATTCTCGTGTGCACGCGCTGAAGTAGCACGTACACACCACTTTCTCTAGATGCGGTATGAATGCTGATCATGCTTTAACCTCACAGAAAACGGTGTTCATATTACAAATTGGAGCAGGTGGGGCAGAGGAGGCCCCTTAATTGTAAATGAAGACTGTGATTCAGATTTGGGTTTGTGGGTTTCATTAAAGGTCCCCAAGACAGAAATGTTCCTAGCAAGTGAGCCTGACATCGCTGGTGTGACGATTTGCAGAGGTAAAGGGGCCTTGAAGATCTAACACCACAAGCAGAATTCCCAAATCCATGGGAATTGAGGCGCCAGCCCACGTGCGCATGAGCGCGGCCGGCTGACCCAAAGAACTCTACAAAGAGATAGGAATGCGCCCATGCGGTCGTCCAGTGAGGCTGCAGCGCATACACGCGCGGGCACAGACAGCCGTCTACGAATAGTTGCGGTAGACGCGCACGTTCTACCCACGTTGTCCCAAACGTATACGCTGAGGGAGAGTTGAGCACATGTGGGTACACGCACGCACACTCGTAATCCTGCGGACCCCCCCCCCCCAACCCCTACTGAACTTTCTGCCAAAGTTGCCATCAGTTTGAACGGAGGCGGGAGTGCCCCCTTGATAAGTGTCTTCGCAAACACGCCCACACCCCCGGCAACGGGAACAGACACGCAGGCCAGGTATATCCACGCACAAAAGCCACCGCCGGCCTATGCGCATGGCCCTTCTCCGCACACGCAAACGGCGTTTCCAATCACCTTCTCTCCCGCCACCGCCCACAGAACCACTCGAGGCATCCACCCCACTCCGCAGCCCATTTCTCCCCTCCAGCATCCTTCCCTCCTCTGCTTCCCCGGCGCCCCGCTCTAAGGTGGGGCAGTGAGCGTGCTGGGGACTCCTGCTTGTGCGGAGCGAGGATGAAAGCGCCTCCCGGCCTCGCGCCTTTCCTGCCTGCTTTCAATGCTTTCGCTCCCCCCCCCCCCCTCTTCTGCACTGAAATGACGGAATCCCCAGTCTGTTGCCTCCTGTTTAATGCCGTTGCCTGGACCACCGTGGCTTGGCTCCAAGTCCGAGGAGTTTTCGAGGGAGGAGAAGGTGGTGGCGGCGGCGGCGGTAGCAGCAGCAGGAGCGGCAGCGACGGCGGGAGCTGCAGCAGCAGCAGCAGCCAGCTAACCTTGGCCGCCTGGTCTGCGGCGCGCAGCTGGGCCCCCCTGCCAGATGTTCCTGCCTCCTCGCTGGGCCCAGGCGGCCCCCTGTTCTGGCTCCTCTCACTACTGCTGCTGCTGCTGCTGCCGCGGCCAACAAGTTAGGGAGACCCCCCCCCCCTCTCTCTTTCTCTTGCTCCCCCCCTCCCGTCTGCTCCTCCCGTCTCCTGAAGTTTGTTTACAGGCGCTGCTACCAGGAGAGATCGCGAACCCAATTTTATTTTAGGGATCAGTGATGACTAACAAAGTTACAAGGAGCTTTAGTACAGAAAACAACCCTATTTTTAGTCGGGCTGTTGTTTCAGTGGCTCGACTGTATAACACATTCATCCCTAGGCCACTGCCAGATGCCAGCGACTTCTGGCTGTGCTAGTCCTAATTGAAACAACAACATCAACACTTTCGGCCTGTCCAAGTTTTGCACAAGCAGGCGTGGAGTAGTTTAAAAAAAAGAAAAAGAAAACACAAACCCTAAATCAACTGACTTAAATCCCACACATCATTGTTGTGGATACAATTGGTTTTAATTTAATTTGGAGTTTCCAGAACACAAACCCACGGCTGTTTCCAGTATCCAGGGGCCAAAGGCAACCCTCAGAATATCTAGTGCACTTTCAACGACCTCTTGCATCAGGACAGCCAATTCTGGAGTTTTCTCCATAATTCTGCTTTGCATTTATCCAGGATTTTGACTACAATTCGATGTCAGTCCAATTTAGAGTAGACCCACTGAAATGAATGGGATTAAAGACTAAAGGTGCCTCTACAAGAGCAATTTAAAGCTCTTTCAAGGAGCATTAAAAATTTTACCTCTACAAGAGAGGAGTGCAAATCAGGGGTTGAGGTGCATTTTCTCTCTGATTATGCGCATTATCAAATGCGCATTAGGCCCCCTCTACAAGAATTCAGTTTGACGCCTGGTTGTCCGATTATGCACATCTTCTCACTATTGCTTTTACGCCTAGTTTCTATAAACGACATGTGGTGAAGTGCATAACTGGCAGTATGAAACGCGCTTTAAAGTGGCTGAAATGCGGAGAATCGCTTGTTTACATGGTCATAATGCGCTTTAACGGCCGCGGAGAATTAAAACTCGCTATTTAACGCACATTCGATAATGCGCATAATCGGACAGATAAAGCGCCTCAACCCCCGATTTGCGCTCCGCTCTTGTAGAGGTAATTTTTTTAATGCGACTTGAAAGAGCTTTAAATCGCTCTTGTAGAGACACCCTTAAATAGCGAGGTTTTTTTCCTCCGCGGCCGTTAAAGCACATTTTGACATGTAAACAAGCTATTCTTTACATTTCAGCCACTTTAAAGCATGTTTCATTCTGCTGGTTATGCGCTTCACCACATGTTTACAGGATTTCGGCGTAAACGCGATTGCGAGAAGATGCACATAATCGGAGAACCAGGCGTCAAACCTAATTCTTCTAGAGGGGACCTAACTTAAATCCCATTCATCTGAAAAGGTTTTCTTGAAGTAGGACTGATGTTGGACTTTACTCTTGTTTTGTACCTTCCCAAGTAAGGTTGCCAGCTCTTGACCTGGAGATGGGAGGATCATGGGCCTCTGAGAGCTTAAAAAATGTAAGTGCTGCACAGCAGGAAAAAGATGTGATCTCTCTCCCTCTCTCTCCTGCAGCATCACCTTAGGGGAACTCTATCTGCTAGTTCTTCTGGCCACACAGTTGTCAAATGATGAGGAGTCTAACCCAGGGCAAGAGTTGGCAACATTTTGGCCCAAATCCAAAACAACTGGACAGCTGTGTCTCCAATGTGGTTTTTGACGTGTGTTTCTCCAAAAGCATGCCCCTTGACAAAACAAGGAGAGTTAAAAGGGAGAAGGAAAACCACCAGCGGGTGGGTACAAGGTCCTGGTGGCAACTGTAGTGTAGGGTGGCTGTGAAAACAACTTTAAGCTAGCATCTGTTAGTCTTCACCCGCTACCCACAATATAGGAATCATAGGAAATGTCTGAAGGGGCAGGAACAACTTGTATTTTCTAGACCCATTTCAAAACGGCTTCAGGGCAGAATATGGAGTTGAGACCGCTATGGTCGCCTTAGTGGATGATCTACGCTTGATTATGGACAGGGGGAGCGTGACCCCCTCTAGATGGATTCCGTTTGACGCCTGGTTAGCCGATTATGCACATAATCGCGGAAGCGCTTTATCGTAAATGCTTGTATGCAGGAGGTAATTGAGCACTCAACAGGTGACCTTACCGGTTGTTTCAAATGCGCTTCACAAGTAGTTAATGTGGAGAATCGCTTGTTCACATAGTCAAAATGCACTTTAACGGCAGGAGCAAAATAAAACTCGCTATTTAACGCGCATTCGATAATGCACATAATCGGAGAGAAAACGCGCCTCTACGCCCGATTTGCGTTCCGTTCTTGTAGAGGTAAATTTTTAATGTGCCTTGAAAGAACTTTAAATGCCTCTTGTAGAGGCAGTCTGTGCCCCTGCTGGTACTTCTGGACCTCTCAGCGGCTTTCATACCATTGACCACGGTATCCTTCTGGAACGCCTGAGGGGACTGGGACTTGGAGGCACTGTGCTTCAGTGGTTCCGGTCCTACCTTTCAGGCAGGTTCTGATGGTAATGCTTGGGGATAGTTGCTCCTCAAAGAAGGAGCTGTTGTGTGGTATACCTCAAGACACCATCCTATCCCCAAGGCTGTTTAACATCTACATGAAACCGCTGGGAGAGATCATCCAGAGGCATGGGGCGGGGTGCTATCAGTATGCTGATGACACCCAAATATATTTCTCTATGCCTTTGATAACAGTATCAGCTAAGGATAGTGTATCTCTGAATGAATGCCTAGAGGCGGTAATAAGCTGGATGAGAAAAAACAAACTGAAGCTGAATCCAGACAAGACGGAGGTGCTTACTGTCAAAGGCCCCAACCTGGGTTTGGAGGTGTGTCAACCAGTTCTGGATGGAGTTACACTCCCCCTGAAAGACTGTGTTCGCAGCTTGGGGGTGCTCCTGGATCCATCGCTCCAAATGACAGCTCAGATGGATGTGACTGCCAGGAGTGCCTACTACCAGCTTTGGCTGATACGCCAGCTGTGCCCCTTCCTAGAGTTGGAAGACCTAAAAACGGTAGTGCACAAGCTGGTAACTTCGAGGCTCAACTTCTGCAATGTGCTGTACATAGGGCTACCTCTGTGCCTAGTCCAGAAATTTTAACTAGTTCAAAATATGGTGGCCAGGCTGGTCACCGGTACACCTAGGGGTGACCATATCACACCAGCTTTAAAATTACTCCACTGGCTGCCAATTAGTTTCTGGGCGAAGTACAAAGTGTTGGTTATTACCTTTAAAGCCCTACATGGTTTGGGTTCAGGTTAACTGCGGGTTTGCCTTCTCCCATACAATCCGCCCTGCATGCTCAGGTCCTCTGGGAAGAATTTATTACAGCTGGCCAAGACTAGGCTGTCAACTGTTACCCAGAGGACCTTCTCTTCTGTCACTCCCAGACTGTGGAACGACCTGCCGGGAGAGACCCGCTAACTTACAAGTCTTCAAGAATTTAAGAGAGCTATAAAGACTGATCTCTTTCGGCAGGCCTACCCAGTCGAATTTTAAGACTTGGTTGATTTTAATAATGTATTTATTTTATATGCTTTTAATAAGTTTATGTATTTTATATTGTTGGTATTGATGCTGTTCCCTGCCTCGATCCGGAGGGAGAGGCGGGTAAGAAATAATAACAATAACAATAATAATAATAATACAAATCATTGCCCCCTTTCTATTTATTTATTTATTAAAAATTGTAAATATAACAATGTCACCAAAAAACAACAGACAACAACAACAAATGACAAAAGAAAAAAGGGGGAAATCACAAAAGGGAGAAAAATATTTTAAATGTATTGCGAGCTGCCTCAAGAACTTTGGTTAGCAAGTAGGGTATAAATACACAAAAGAAAGAAAGATGCTGATCTACCTTATAGAAAGGTCAAGTGCCTCAAACATTTAATAAAAGTGTTAAGTATGATAATTGTTAAAGAAGAAATGAAACATTCTCTATCCTGGTGGCACTTTTGAATGAAGGGAATGCCTTTGTGTTTCAGCAAATCACAGCCAATTTGGAACTTGAAGTAGAGTGCTACTAGATGAGGGATATGGAAGATCTAGATTGAAACTTCTCCTCATCCATGTTGGGGGGGGGAGGAGAGAAAGCTTATTGCTGCATTCATTTACTGTATTGTTGTTTATGCCATATTTTGTTTTTTAGTTGTGTATATAGCAACGAACTTCATATATTTGATTTGCTGTAAGCCACCCTGAAGAAGTATGTTGTCAGGAAAATAGAAATGAATGAATAAGGCTGCAATCCTAAATATACTTACAAGAGACTCAGGCCTCATTTACACCAAGCAGGATATTGCACTATGAAAGTGGTATATAAAAGGCAGGAGCCACACCAAGCAGGATATAGCAGTTTGGAAGTGGTATATAGTATGTGTCAATGTCAGTGCACTTCAATACCGTTATAAAGCAGTAGTGTTGTAAGGGTAAATGCTAATGTGTTTTGCTATATTTAAATGCAGTACAAATATTATTCAAAACAATTTTGCTTGTCTGACCATCTCTCCTCTTTTGCAGCACCACTCTATTCTATTTATAGATGTAGGTGCCACTAAGTTCTATGGGTTGGACCAAAGTAACTAGCAGCATTAGTTACAAATTATATTACCAAAATAGAATGGGTGGTTAAAATGATTAAAAATAAGCAAGATGATAGGATGGATTAATTTGATGATGAAAGAGCAACACAGATATGGTGACCAGATAAAATCCAGGTCAGGGCTCATGTAACTTTAACAGTTGTAGAGAAAAGGGAATTTCTGCCAGTGCAATTAGTTCCTGGTGATATTCCCTCTTCATCACAACAGTTAAAGTTGCAGGGGCCCTGCCGTCTTTTGTATACGGTCACTCTAGTATAGTGCATGTACCTTTAACTGTTGTAATGAAGAAGGAATTTCACCAGGAACTAATTGCATACAAATGACGCTGGCTGAAATTCCCTTTTCTCTACAACTGTTAAAGTTACATGAGCCCTGACCTGGATTTCATCTGGTCATCCTAAACACAGATTATTAGTGATATAACATCTACTTGCTTTGTACTGCACACATTAGCTTGCTATGGTTTTCCTCTGAAATGCTCTGCTGGTTGTTGTATTTTATGGAATTGTTTGTGGCTCTATATATTTTGTTTGTAAGCAACAATCCAGCTGAAGTACAGGAAAGAATTAGTCACTTTCTAATCTAACCGAGGCTTACATATATTTTTTTAAAAAAACCTTACACACCTTTTCACAAAAAGAAGTACTTCTCTGTAATTTCTCTGTCTTTGCTAAAAATTAATTTTACACCATTGTTATCTAATGATCTTACTAGCTCTCTGCTTTGTGCTTCTGGTGTATTTAAGCCCATTTTGTTCATGTTGCTTTTGTTTTAATTTGCACCTCAAATTCCTTCTTGGTTTTCCTTAGAGAACCAGTTTCTATTTCTTTTCTAGAGTTTGTACTATTTTATTTTCTTAATTTGGATAAGATTTCTGGTTTTTTACAGTCACCTTGATTCTTCTGTTTAACCATGCTGGCATCCTTTTGGGTTTATACATGCCTTTTCCAGTATAAAGTATATAAGTTTACTAAGGCTGCATTCAGATAACATGATAATAAATGGCGGGGTAGTGATCAACTCAACAGTTGTTTATCTAGGGGGTACTCTCCACACAACATGATAATAATCAACCTTGGTGTGGATTAGGATCACCGTTGAGTTGGCTATTAGTCCACGCTGAGTTGACTCACTCATCCCCCACCCTTTCTAGCCCCTCAGTCCTCCCACTAGAATCCATCAGCCATCGCTGCCAAAAATCTATCCTGCCAGCTGGACTAGAGCAGCAGCCATCGCTTTGACCATTCTTGCCTTGCGACTCTGTGGCTGATGAAATAACCAATGGTGCCCAAGGAACTAGCCAGTTATGCCCTCCACACGACACAACAACTAATGGTGGTTCAAAAAATCCAACTCTGCACAGCATGGTTATTTCGGCTAAATAACCAACTGTTGGTTAAAAAAACCTCCCTCCACACAATACGATAACCCATGGTGTCTTAAATAACCAACTGTCGACTATTTTTTAAACCACCATTGATTATCATGTTGTCTAAAGTCTCTATGATTGTGGCTTTACATAACCTCCAAGCTTCCTGAAGGGATTTGAGACTCCTGACTGTATCTTTTTGTTTCCTTTTATGTAATCCTCTTATTTCTGAGAAATTCTCATTTTTCAAATTCAAGGTGACTATTCTAAGCAAATTTACAGTTACATATAAGTGTAATGTGTCAGCTTTGTTTCCAAACCATTTACCAATGCTTGCATACTTACCTGAGATTAGGCTCCATTGAACATAGGACTTACATGTGAGTAAACATGAATAGGGTTATGCTGCACCTGTTCCAAGACACAATAATTTATTATATCTGAAAGTGATATTACCTCAAACTTGCATTTACCCAGACCATTTGAAGGGAATTAAATTATTTATTTATTGGTACATTATTTCTTTATTTTCCATTTTATCATGATTTTTTTTTATCGTAAGATTGCCATCATAGGTTTGGATCCAGATCAAAGCCATACTTCGAGTAGGCCCATTGAAATCAATGGGAAGTCACTCATGACTGACTTAAGTCCTGTTGATTTCAATGGATCTGCTCTAAACATGATCGAGTTTGGATCCAACCCATAGCTTTTACTGGGAGCACCTATTTCAACTGTCAGAAATGTTTAGCCTGGAATTTCTGCCCACCATGATTCTGTGGACGTTTATTTCTTTTATATGGGTCTCTATGCCTTTTTGATATGCAGAACAATGCCATCTGCAGTATGACCTATTCTGCCCTTTATTGATTGTACATCCAAAGATTTGCATTCTGCTTATAATTATTTAGAGTTACACTCTGTTGCTTCTACATGCTCATTGTCTACTTCTATCCTGTCTCCACTTTGAGGTCAATCACAAAAAGCAACCCTCCCACCAGAAGAGTAGGGATTGGGTGGTCATGGGGGAATTTCAGCTCTCTAACCTTTGTGCGGGACCCCTAAAACTGGCTGAAGAAATATTCATGAGAAGGATGCCATTTCACCCCACCCCCACGAACCTATTTTTATGTTAAGGAACTCAGAAGGGAAGCCTGACCCTTGAGAATTAGTGGTGTTGAGCTCTGACAAGCACACATTTGGCAGAACCTGCAAAATACAGTTTTGCATCTCTTGGGGGCAAACTTAGGGTGACCATATGGAAAGGGCTCCTGTATCTTTAACAGTTGCGTAGAAAAGGGAATTTCAGCAGGTGTCATTTGTATGCATGCAGAATCTGATGAAAATCCCTCTTGCATCACTACAGTATGTAGTGTAATCAACATATTACATATTACTATTAATATAGGGCAATTCTATTTTTCAAGCATAACTTTACTACAAGTGCCCTCCCTGGCTTGTTAATTGGTAGGAGAGAGGTAACAGTTGGAGAGCAGGTGAATACAGCATGTAGAAGCCAGAGTGTAGCAGAAGTAGGCAGCCTGGTGGATACTTTAGACTACAACTCCCGTAATCCCTGACCATTAGTCATGATGGAAGCTGTAGTTCAACACTTCTGTAGGATACCATGTTGCCTACCCCTCGGCGCCGGCTCAAAGCAGTTTGTTGCCTGAGGCGAAGAACAAAATAGCGCCCCCTCCCGGTCCATGTATAGAGGATGACTGAATTGGCAGCTGAATCTTTTAACACTGTTGATGGGATAGCATTTTCCACCACAGGCTACATTTACAGGGTCCAAGATAGGTTATGAGCCTATCTACACTGCTGCTTTAAAACTGTTTACAACAGTAGTGACAACTGTTGGGGCCCAGGACACACTCCATATATAGTTTTCAAAACGTTTTCAAAGTGTTTTATCCTGCGTGTGACGATAGGCTCTATGTCTCATACACTGCTCTGTCCTCCAAAGTGGGGAACAGTCAGAGAGTTCATGAGAACAACCGGGAGGTTGCCACTGATGCCCCAAAACATCTGGCACCTGAGGTGGTCGCCTCACTCTGCCTAATGGTAGAGCTACCCCTGGAGTAGAGTTTTGAGGAATGTATAATGGAGGCATGTTCAAAGCACATTACTACTTCTATTTGTTTAAAATATTTCTATACAGCCCTTCAATTCAAAATTCCCAGGGTAGTTTCCAACAACTGATAAAAACACAATAAAAGCACAGAATGGCAGTGCTAAAGTCTGTCATCAGATCGGGGGAAATCCCTACCGTCGCTTCCCCCCTTCTGTCGCACGATACTTCCTCTTTCTTCATGGAGAAGAAAGTAAACAATGACCACGTGGCCCATTCAGTGGGCATTTTTATTGTGCCTCTTTTCCTTCACACAGCAGGAGATGGCAGCAAGTTTCACTTCTAAAAATAAATTGGATTTACCAGGGTCTTATTTTGTGACAGGAAGAAGGCCAGAAGGAACGGGAGATGCATGGGAGGTGGACGTTGTCATCAAAAGGACCCGCGAAAAACAGTGAGTGGGCAGTAACGAGCGTGTGATAAAACACTTGTCTGATGACCCCAAAAAACAATCACAGTGGGGGAGGGGCAGCTAGGGGCGCAATCCTAAGCATACTTATGCATGGCTGGCTGGGATATGCTGGGAGTTGTTGGTCTTTTTTCTGTCTAAACATGCAAAGGATTGTGCCCTCAAAGAAGTGAGCTTAGGTGTCAGGCTAGCCTCGCTAGGGAGAGAGTTCCACCAGTGAAAGACCACAGCCAGTAGGCCCTCTGCCTTCCCAGATGCATCTGGACAGTCCATGAAGAGGGCATGAAGAGAACAGCTATTTCTTCATGATTGCTGACCTGACACTTCTGCCCTGCTTGACTAACCCAAGAACAGGTTCTCAAAACAGCTGGAGGTTTCAGTTAGAGGTCCGGGTTTTGTAGAGCCATGAACCATCAATCTCCCCTCCACCCCACAGTTTTCATAATGGCAGAGGGAACCTTGAAAATGATGCCTATCTACATCTGACTGCCGGAAATGGGGTAAACAACAATAATCCTGCATTTAATCTTACAATATTGTACCTTTTAGACTTAATTTTTCAAAAATGTTACTCTCATTATCTAAAGGGCCAAAGATGGTAGTCTCCAGGAAAATCTCTCAGGAAATATCTCCAATCTTTCAGATAGACTCATTGCTCTGTGAGAGATGGCTTTCTCTTGCAATTGACTCTTATTTTGAACGGTAGTTTAGGACATTTCACACGACATAAGCCTGGTCTTTGCTTAAGAAATAGCTTCTTTGTACCATTGCATATCACTGTAGCTCCTTTCCCTACCACACCTATTCCTTTCCTTTTCATCGTTGCCCACGTCTATTCCCCCACCAGCCTATTAGTTCCCCCTCCCCTTTTCATTAACTTTCCATTTAAACGTGCTATCAGTTTTCCTTTAATACATAACCTTCCATTGTGTAATACTGAATTCCAGCCGATTTCCCTTGTGTATACAAATCCTTTCACAGTCTGGAGCATTCCTGAAATTTATCAACCATCTCCATCCTATTATGATGTCATCAGTGTGTCTGGAGCAGCAATTCAGTTTATACGTTTTAAACAGGGCAAGTCTTCGCGTTCAGCCTTGGGGGATCCCCCCTCCCAACCTGTCAGCTCCATGTGTAGTTATGTTCAACGCCCCCTCCCCTTTCCCAGTATTGGGTCACTGTTTCTTCATTGCTCTGTAGGGCCTGATATTCAGCCTGCGCTACAGCAGGTCTACCCAACTCGTGACCCTCCAAGCTGAACTAGCCCACCACTAGGGTAGACATGTGCCCTCTTTTATAGGGGACAATCCTCTATTTGAAGGTGCCTTCTGTATGAAGGGCTGTTCTGTCCGAGGCCAGTTTAAAGTAAAGAATCATCAAAAGGAACAGATGAAGATGCCCATCAACAGCACTTGCACAGCAGACTGAGCAAGGCCTGGTCACAGCCTTCTACATTATGGTGAGATGTTATGTATTTCTATTTAGACTGTAATAATTATTTCTAAGTTTGCATCTATAAATTGAAATTAGCACATGCAAATGATCGGCATCCTGCTTTGTCCTATTTTGTGATGATGCATCTCCTCCTTTTTTGGCAATTCATAATTGGCCACCCTATGCACCAACTGTATTCTGTGGCCTGCCAAGCACTTCGCAAAGTCTGGGGATTTAAAGCCCTTAGTGCGCTACATACATAGATGCTTGTTTTGGCATTATGGACCATATGTTGTGAAGGTCTGGACTACTTCATATAGTCCTGGAAACAAACTCATTCTACTTTTTTGACATTTGGAGTTTTCAGCCCTAACTAAATAATGTTATTTAACTTCATTTCCCTAACTCAAGGTGTGTCTTTAAACAGTAGACCTAGACAACAGTGCCAGGATGTGATCCTGAGCTAGGCCTGAGAGGAAGGGTCCTATTGCCTGTCTCATTTACAGAGGCAGAAATGGGGAAAGTGGGGGTACACGTGGCACAGAAGGGGCAAAGTGAAATTCAGTGGGGAGCTTTCTCCCCACGTTTTAGATGTCTGAAAGAACAAGAACTCTTTTCACACTAATGCTCCTACTGTCAATATATTTTATTCTGAAATAAGTCCTCCTCATTTTGTTGGAATTAACTTTCAGGTAAACCAGATTTGGACTGAAGCTGTATTTTAATTTCTAGTTTATGATTCAGTTATAATTTGTATGTGAAAAGGGCTTTTCCTTCAAGGAACCTCAGGTGTCCAGCAATTGGGGCGGGAGAGCCATTCACCAAGGGCCATAACACCCACATACACACATCACTGCCATCTACAATCCTTTATAGACTTAGATGCTCATAAGTGAGCACACAACAATCATACTCAAAATCATGCAGAGAGGCCTTCACCATGTCTGGTCATGAGCTGAACTGGAGTGCAGAGTAGGGATTCCCAAGTATTTTGCACAATACATTGCATATTCCAAAGACACTGGGGCAAGAGGTTCTCCCATATGGAAACTGAACCTTCAAATAGAAGACTGTCCTCTGATAGCCCTTCATGTAGAACTATTCCCTGCAACATAGGACACATGACCACCCTAAAATGGGCAAGTCTAACCAATGCAGGATGTTCTGAAGCAAATTAGTATCTAATGGGAAATTAAGTAAAGAAACGGCAGAAAGAAAGGTGGGGAAAGATAATATGAGAAGGGAAGAGTTGGAGGAAAGGCATGGACAGGTAAGTTGCAAAGAAAGTTCAGGGAGAAGATGCATCAAATGGTCCAAACTGATGGGAGAAATAGAAAGGAAAGGAGAATGGCCAGGCCAGGTACTGTGAACTACAACACTACCAAGACATCTGGTCAGAGAAGGGAACTGCAGGCACTTTGAGGTATCTAGCGGAAACATCTGGGCAGAGTCCTGTGACCCTATGACCATTCACAGTTGCTTAGGCCCAAAGAGGCATGACATGAAGCTGGTCTTCCCTTTTCACAATAGCAGTCAGGGGGCACCTTTTCAGAACTGGAATTGCAACATGTTGGGCACTGGGGAGGGTGTCCATCCTTACCCTGTTGTCTTGCCAAAATAACACCCCCCCCCCCCCGCAACTCACCATGGGCAGGAAGCTAAATTACTAATTATTCGGTTTGATTTATTGCTGAATTATTGCAGCGCTAATGTGAACAGCAGGGGGAGCAGTTGTCAGGGTGTCCGAGATGAGCATGAGTGTGTCCAGGAAGAGTTATCATGGATTCCTTTCTTGAGCATTCCTCTATCACCATTTGAAATTGTGTACTGAATGGCTGGAAAGAGACTGGTTTCATTATTATTTATTTTTATTATTACATTTATATCCCCCCTACCCACCCCCTGCAAGGAACCCAAAGAGACCTACATGGTCCTCCTCCTCCTCCTCCTCTCCATTTTATCCTCACAGCGATCCTGTGAGGTTGGTAAGACTGAGAGTCAGTGATTGGCCCAAAGGTGCCCAGGGAGCTTCGTGGCCAAGTGGGCCCTGGAAACTGGATGTCCCGAGTCCCAGGCCAACACTCTAACCCCTACACCACACTGGCTGCCTTTACTGATCCCTCCCGCTCTTCTGTTTCATTGTGATATATTAATAACCTTGAATGTCGATAGACAAACCTAATTTAATGTAATACAACTGTAATAGCTTACAATCTCAGGAAATTATCAATCATCATAGCATCTATAAGAATTATTCATGTCAATATAAGAGAAGAAATGAACAAACTTTCAACCAAAATGCCCTTTTATTTCAATAATTAATTAATTCGATAAGGGCACCAAAATGAAGGCAAGAAAGAAGTCATTCAAGACACCTGATTAAAGTGACGGGGCAGAACCCATTTAAGCTAGGTTAGGTATTATTGACAGTAGATATGCCCAGGGTCATTACTGCCTGAGATGAGAAGGGGAAATTATTGTGGAATTATTTATTTATTTCTATTTGTATCCCACCCTTCATAAAAAATCCCAGGTGGGTAACAATAATATTAAAAACAAGCAAAAACAAAACACAAACTTCTAATAAAATCAATGAATGGTCAGCAAAGAAAACTAAATAAACAATCAACAAAAGATCCAATCTTATTCATTACTGTGCTCTACAAAAAGAATCTCTTTAGACAACGTGACTTGCAGTGCTACTATGGAATGGTTGTAGTGATGGTGTACGAGGAGGCCAAGATCGGTTCCCCTCAACGTCACACCCTCCACTTCCCATGTGAGAGTTCTGAGGAAAACCAGACCATTTTGAGGCTCTGGCATGAGGATTCCAACTGATAACCTGGCAACACAGCTGCTACTGTTCTTTAGTCTGAGCAACTCAACTCATGGCCACAGAGAGGGACTCTATGACCCTGTTTAGACAACATGCTAAGCCACGGTGGTTAAGCATTTTGAGCTAAACTTTATGGCACGTCATGTGAACCATGACTTAGTCTGTAGCCACCTAACCATGTAGCTACATAACCACAGTTTAAGCATTCTCACTAACCATTTGCTGCAAAGGGGTTAGTGGTCTAATCATGGCTTACCGTGTTGTCTGAACAGGCCGTATTTCTCATCTGGCTGGCTGCCTACTTCCATTTGCTCTACACAGCTGTTCCTCAGCTTGTACTTCCCAGCCTTGTATTGTCCTTTTGCCCGTGGGCTGCTACCCTGATGTCATCAGTTACCTGCCCACAGACTTTGCCACATCTTGGGCCTATCCATATCTGCTGCTTGAGACCAGAGGCTCATCTTCCCAAGGTCCTGGATGCAGTACCTGAGAGACAGGGCATTTGGGAAGGGATCAGGGTGTGTGGGTGTGGGTGTGCTTGGGGGGGGGTGTTCATGGGAAGGTAGAGAGTAAGGAGCATCAGGGAGGTGGAAACAATGGTGAAAGATTGCAGAGTGTTCAGAAGCTCTGGTGGGCACACCTGGAACTTTGTATCAAGAGCTGCGAAAGGCTCCAGGGAAAGTTCTTCTGTTTCCTGAATGACTACTTGGTCTTTTACAATGCCCAGTTACCTTTCCCTAAATACTACAGCTTTTCTCTGGTTACCATTGTCCTGACGTTACAAAAGGCATCACCATGAAAGTTCCAAGTGGGCAGCTTGCTCCAAATAAATTTGGGACTGAAGTGAACCCTTTTATGGCTCCGGGACCAGATCACACATCCCAGGCTCCATCTCTTCCTTGAGGAGGAGTAGAAGGCCTTAAAGGGGCAGGCCTCTGGCTTGGAGCTTAGTATTCTTCCCTAGACAGTTCCCTCCAGGCACATTGCTTGTGTTGACCGGCTGATCCTCTGATGAACCAAACACACTCCGTCTTTCTTGAAAGATCCTTGAACAAACAACAACACTGCTTTCGGCCCTTGTATTTGCATCTCTATGCCCTTCAGGCTGGCTTTCCAGATTCACCTTCACCTCCTCCATAATTCAGTGCATGTAAAAGAAGTTCAGTAGAAATCACCTAGCGAATGCATGGCCAGTTCCTCCCAGGCTATTGATTGGTCAGTTTGAATTTCCTTCCCTGAGAACTCATCAGATTTTCCCTGGGCTTTTGGCTGGTGGCCAAAGAGTTGAGGGCAAACTCTTCCATGCTCTGGAAACGGCTTTGGTGAGTTACTCTTAGGATCTTGATACGGAAAGTTTAGTGAGCTAGCCTGATGGTTCATTTAATTTTTAAAAGCAACTGGCTATTTCTCAGCTTTTCTCTGGTCCCCTCTACAAGGATTCGCTTTTGTGCCTGGTTAGGCGATTATGCGCATAATCGCTGAAGCGCATTTACGCCTAATACCTCTGCACGAGAGGCGGCGACAGGCGGCGAAGCGCATTAACAGATGACCAAAATGCGCTTTACAAGTAGTTAATGCGCATAAGCGCTTGTTCACATAGTCAAAATGCGCTTTAACAGCAGGAGCAAAATAAAACTCGCGATTTAACGCGCATTCGATAATGCACATAATCGGAGAGATAACGCGCCTCTACACCCGATTTGCGCTCTGTTCTTGTAGAGGTACATTTTTTAAAGCGCCTTGAAAGAGCTTTAAACCTCTCTTGTAGAGGCAGCCTGTGTGTGGTTCTTTAATACATATATTGAATTTAAACTAGACAATTTGAGTCACTTGCCTAGCCTGGGAGTTGGCCTACCCATGTGCTGGGCTGGTTGGCAACAGTAACCAGGTTGTAGAGGAGTTTAAAAGAAGCGCTGAAAATAGGGCACGTTCTCCTCCATACTTAAACTCCATCAGCCTGTCTTCCCCTGTGGGCAGAACATTAAAAAAACTTGTCAGTGGTGGCAGCACTACCTTGGAGGAATATAGATGAAAGGGTATCTTGCAGCCTACCTCTCAAAGTGGAGGGGCAAACATACCCATTGTCCCAGTTCCTCCGAGGGTGCAGGCTCTAGGGGCATGGACTTTGGAGGTTCTGCTTCTGATCTGATGGGTTTGGGGCTCAGGCCCAATCAGGATGTGGGGGTCTGGGGTGGTGTCCAGCATCTCTGTCTCTAGTGCCCATAGCCAGCCCGTCCTCATCTGAGTTGGAGTCAGAGTCCAAGTTGCCAGTCAGAGTGGGAGTCCTGACAGCTATATTGTCGGTTTAGGAGGAGGAAGGGATTGTAATTAGTTAAATTAAAACCCTCTACTGGGTCAAATACTGAGTTCAGAAGGAAGTGACCAAGCACATGGGCCTGCGTTACACGGATTTGTAGTATAACTCAGCACTCAAGGCTTGGCTTGGCAGGCACAGGATTTCAAATAGTCTTGGTGACAGAAAGATGACCAGAAAAGGAATCCATTACAATTGAGAAGCTGGCAGAAAGCTTTTCCAGCAGCCATTCCAAAAATCTTAACTGTTTGGCAGTGTGATGCTGTGGCTGAAAGGGCCACTGTGGTAGAGATGTGAAATGCTACCTATTTTCCAGGTTGGAAAAGGCTGTTGTAGGCCATTGCTTTGACTAGACTAATTAAAAGCAAAACTCTCTCAATATGTTGAACTGGTCAGCTCATCCACCCTAACCCTGGGATACCCACAATTGTCCGTCATGTCCACAATTCTTGCTTATTTATGTATTTATTTGATCATATTTATATCCTGCCTTTCTAATACAAGTGGTGCTCAAGGCAGCTAATAGAAATAAAATACAAAATTATAATCAAAATATAAAAGCAAATCAGTAAAAACAAACAAACCCATATCTCAATAAAATTAGAAACAGACTGCACCCACTAGTCTTTGCCTGTTGGTGGAAGGATATCAAAGATGGAGCTTGCCTGGTCTCTTGCGACAGGGAGTTCCAGAAACTGGGAGCAGCCACCAAGAAGGCCCTGTCTCTTGTTCCTGCCTCAGATGATGATGGGACAGAGAGAAGGGGCTCTCTTGAAGGTCTTCAAACCCAGGCAGGCTCATATGGGAGGACAGGCAGTCTTTCAAATAGCCTGCGTGTACGACTTTATAGGTTACAATGAGCACTTTGATTTGTGCCTGGAAATGGTCCAATAGCTGGTGAAGTTGTAACATGCAAGTCACATGCTTCCTATAACTGGCCCCAGTCAGTAGTCCAGTTACAGCATGCTTGACCAGCTAAAGATTCTGAACACTTGTTACAGTAGTCCAAGGCTGCCTCTACAAGAGAGATTTAAAGCTCTTTCAAGGCTGATTAAATTTTTTATGCAAATTGGGAGCTGAGGTGCTTTAAACATCTGATTATTCGCATTATCGAATGTGCGTTAATTAGCGAGTTTTAATTTACGGTGGGAGTAAGAGCGCCTTATGTCCGTGTAAACAACTTTCTGAGGAGGCGCATTAACGATCAGGGGGTTGGACTGGGGTTGTGATCTCATGCATAGAACTGCCCCTTCGCTGGGAAAACCTCCCACTTTTTGGTATAGATTCATTTCCTCTCTCCTCCTGGCAACTTTCTCCTTGTACTCCATCTCTCTGGATGGAAGCTCCAAGAAGAGGTGACCCAACGTGAACCAAAAATAAAGTTTCTTTGAAGTACCCTGATGTAATATTTTTTACATGGAGACACGGGGCCAGATGGAGGTGGTTTTATGAGAAGGAAAGGGGGTAGGAAGGATGTGCGGATGTGCGCATAATTAGCCATCAGCGGACATAACTTCCCCTCGCTTCTTGCTGGGTTCCTGAACTCAGTTGTGTGTGCTGGGAAGAGGAGGGGGAAGGAACGAAGCAGCATCCCCCTGTCTGTTTTGGTGTGTGTGTGTGCGCACATTCACATTTACTCCTGAGAAAGTAAGACAGGTAGCCGAATATGTTAATCAGCTCCTTCCTTACAGGTAACCTGGGAAACCAAAGGCGGGAGATTCTGGTGGGCGGGGAAAAATAAAGAGAGGAAACCGGTTTGGGGAGTTTCTCTGGGACAAAGCGCATTACTTTCAGCAACATTTGCATGTGATTCTCAGCATGTCAACAACTTTTAAATGCCTTTCATACAGTCTGTAATGCGCTTCAATGCCTCCCATGTATAGGGATTAGGCGTAAAAGCGCTTCAGAGAAGATGCGCATAATCGGGGAACCGGGCGTCAAACCGAAATCTTGTAGAGGGGGCCCAAATGAGTTGTCACCATGGCCAGATGGTGCACTAGCCTTAGCTGTGCAAGTGCACCTCTGGCCACCACTGAAACCTGGGATCCAGATTAAGATCTGAATACAGTCCAGCTGTGAACATGAATCTTCAAGGGCTGTATAACCCTATCCAAAATAGACTGGGAGCTCCATCACACCAGTGATTTAGTGCACTCTCGCCATGCCCGGTGTGCGGATTTGCAGCATGGTACTCACATGACGCTGTGCCTGACCTGCTGACACCTCGCCTCTTCCACAGCCTTTCCTAGAACACCTAAAAATCTGGATTATTTTCCCTAAGCGCATTTAACATGCCCTAAGTCTCCGTGTGGTTTTAAAGGAACTGGGGGCTTGAATGTATTGCATCAGGTCCTGGCAGGGAAAAGTGATCTCTCTCAGCAGCCGGCTCCAAGTCTCAATATAAAACCCAAACCTTGCATCCCAGGCTCCAAAGCGTTTTTTAAAATCATACAATGCCTACATCTCTGCAGAAACAGGATTGTACTTCCTTGATGTTCCCAAAGAGCCAGACTAAAAGGTTGTTCCATTTTTGCATGTCAGAAAGGTGGTCTGGTTGAAGTACTCATCTGCCAGGACCTGACTGGAAGGAGAAAGATAAGGGGTGGGGTGGAGTGGAGTGGAGTGGAAGAGCAACAGGCCTTAGGAGTGAAAGAGCAGCTATTCAGGTGAAAGGGATTATAAGCTTGATGCGCTTTTGCCTCAGAGGTAAAAAAAAAAGGTGGAGGCGATCGGGGGGTGGAGGATAAGGTGTGATGGAGGTCTGGATCCCTATTCTCTGATCTGCTGAATTCCTGACAAGAAGAACCTTTGCCTAGATTAAGCTTCCATTTCTTTACCAACATCCAGTTCATTACAAATTTAGATTTAGAACTTGAACAGCTTCCTTGGATTTAGATGAGAAAGTAGTGCAGAGCTGGGTGTCATCAGCATACTGGTGGCACTAAACTTTAGACAATTCTCTCAGCCTCATCTCAATAGTTTGGGAGACAAGAACCCTATAGAGGCATTCTCCCAAATGTGAGAGGCTCAAAGTGTGTAGGGGGACAGGGCTGCACATGCTGGCCCAGCCCTCTGTGTTTCAGGGTAGACTAGCCCCCAAAAGGTTCCCGACTGAATGGAGGATTCTGCTCACAGTAAGGCAAGCTTCTAGCCTTGCCTGAGACTGAGGGAGTGCCGGGGAGTGGGCTAGTGTGCCTGGAGATGTAGTGGACAGGACCAGGGCATCTGGCCCCATCTCTCAACACCCTTTGAGCCCTGGGCATGCGAGAGGATGCCTGCAGAGGGCTAAGATGGAATCCTGAGGGACACTTTACTTGGTAAACAACCATGAAGCCACCAAACATTTGGTGCAGATATTTTCTTACTATTAAGAACTGGAGCAAAGCGGACATTGTGACAAAGCTGAGAGGTGGCATCAGTGGAGAGAAGCTGTTCAAGTTCTCAGTCAGTGTCTAATGTCAGTAACGGACTGGATGAGGGCAAACAAATGGAAGCTTATTGAATATTAGGGTGCCTCTACAAGAGCGATTTAAAGCTCTTTCAAGGCGCATTACAAATTTTATCTCTACAAGAGCGGAAGCAAATCGGGGGTTGAGGCGCTTTTTATCTCCGATTATTTGCATTTTCGAATGCGCATTAAATAGCTAGTTTTAATTTGCCGTGGGAGTTAAAGCGTCTTATGGCCATGTAAACATGCGATTCTCCACATGTAAACAACTTTAAAGCGCGTTTCATATAGCCCGTAATGCGCTTCACCACCTCTTGTGAATAGGTATTAGGAGAAAATGCGCTTCTCCGTATATGCGCATAATCGGGCAACCGGGCGTCAAACTGAAATCTTGTAGAGGGGACCTTAGTGTCCTTGGGGTGTGGGTGTGCACCAAACCAGATATGATTTTGGATGGGTGTCAAGCAGTTACATCTTCCCTGAGCCACCATTTTTTTAACCCAGCATCAGAGATAAAGGGCTTCTAAGATCTGGATTGGGCCCCCATGTCTATTCCAGAGTAAAAATGAAAAGAACACACCACTATGTATTTAAAGCAATGTCTGTTTTGACCGTGCGTGTGAGAGAGAAACAGAATATGAATTGTATCTCCTTGGGGTCCCTGACAATGAAAATCAAATAATCCCATCTCAGAGGTAAAGGACAGGGGACAGTCCCCCCACCCCCACAATGGTGTCCCTAACTAAGTTCCCTCATAGTAGTGAATGGCACCCATGTATTTTTATGCAGGAATGTAACGGGGTATATTTGGGGATACAGACAGGGTGGCTAAAATCCGCTCCTCCCCATCCACCACTGATGACTACTGTGCCCAATGGAAAGGCAGTTATTGGTGCTTGCGTGTAACTATGTCTCAAATTGTACCCCGTTTACTTACCTCACATAATCCAACAGAAGCCAGATCTTTGTTGTCTTTTTTGGTCAAATTAACATGTCCTTTATATGTCTGACTAGAATTTGTTTTATGAGGGAACCTGAAGAGGCAGCTACGCTTACACATTATTGACAAGAAAACACAAAAGTTCCGTTCTTATGGATCTATCAACCTATTTCTTCCCCATCAACATCTTAAATTAAGTGTAGCTCCACGAGCATCATCACACGGGGAAAAACGCGTTTCCTTACTCCCGCTTCCCCACACGTCCTCATTCTTCCCGGAGGGGAAAGAGGAAGTAAACAAAGGCCATGTGGCCCATTCAGAGGCACATAGCAGGAGATTGTGGCACATTCTTGGTTGTTGTTTTTAAAGTCAGAATAAAAGGGCTCTATTTTTCTATGGAAAAACGAGTGGAAGGAGTGGGAGGTGTGTGTACGGTGACCATATGAAAAGGAGGACAGGGCTCCTGTATCTTTAGCAGTTGTGTAGAACACTGTTGGCCTAACAGTGCATTCCTGTGCATCTTTACTGTGAAATAAGCCCCAGTGTGATCAATAGGGCTTACTCCTAGATAAATGTACATAAGATTGGAGCATAAGAGAATTGGTCCTATGGGATGGAATTCATAGGGTTTCAAGAAGTTAAGCCATATCTAGGCTGACCATATGAAAAGGAGGACAGGGCTCATGTAACTTTAACAGTTGTAGAGAAAAGGGAATTTCAGCCAGTGTCATTTGTATGCAATTAGTTCCTGGTGAAATTCCCTCTTCATCACAACTGTTAAAGTTGCAGGAGCCCTGCCTTCTTTTGTATCTGGTCACTCTAGTATAGTGCCTGCAACTTTAACTGTTGTGATGAAGAGGGAATCTCACCAGGAACTAATTGCATACAAATGACACTGGCTGAAATTCCCTTTTCTCTACAACTGTTAAAGTTACATGAGCCCTGTCCTCCTTTTCATATGGTCAGCCTAGCCATATCTGATAGTTAAAAAAAAAAAAGCTTGTTTTTAATTCATTTATTGGGCATACAGCTCCCCCTTCTGGTGTAGAGCTGGTAAAACAAGAAAACTTGGCTGGAAAATGTGAATAGAAAGCTGGTATGATAGTCAAGATACATAGCAGGCTAGGGCTGCTTCATATATATGAGGGTAGGGATTAAAGAAATACTGCCATAAACCACCATGTTTGAAACCACATTGCCTATATTGCTATATGTACCTATCTGGAAACCACGGCATAATTTCCAAACAAGACCAGCCCTACTATTAAGCAGAGTGAGACAGCTGCCTCAGGCAGTTAATTTTGGATGTCATGAAAGGACAGCAAATTGTTTGTTAATGTTGTTGTTGTTGTTGTTGTTGTTGTTGTTGTTGTTGTTGTATTTTAACTGCCAGGGACAGGAGAGGCACTTGTGGCATTTTCTGCCTCAGTTGCTATAATAACTTTGTTGGCCTTGGTACTGTGTGCTTTGACTTTGGTGGAAGGGATGCCATTTGCTGGTTGCCTCAGGCAGCAAAGTGTCTTGGGGTGGCCCTGTTTCCATGCCACATGTACATGTGGCAAAATAGAATACTGTGGAGCTTTTATACATGATAATGAATACTGATGAGTATTCAGTTTCCCCTACATACACTGTTTATCTTTGTAGGACAAATATCCTCTGTGGAGCAGTCCTGAGTTCTCATATGCTATACAAGAAACCGTTCTCTTTTATCGTCTTTCCTGCATTTTTGTTATTACCCATTACTAAGTAGTCTGGAAATGAACAGCAACAATTTTGCAACTTACTATGTGTCAATCTTTAGTGTAATATGCTAAATGAAAAAAAAACTGGTGAAGGCAACATCTTTTATTGAAGCAATTTCTGATCTTGTCAAAGGATGCTGACCTTTGCATGGGGCAGCATTCTTCCCCATCATGAGTTTACTCTTCTGTTCTAGACACAGCAAAGATGATTACAAATGCAAACCATTCTGTAAATTCAAGTAGGTGGTAACTGTGACATAAAGCTATATTGATGTTATTTTTATTCTGCATAAATGAAAGAGTGTGTATGAGCTTCCAGTGCAGCCTTACTAAATGTCCTCCAGATATTTTGGACTACAGCTCCCATAATCCTTGACCATTGTCTATTTTGGCAGGACCTGATGGGCATTGTAGTCTAAAACATCTGATGGCACCAAATGAAGGAAGTCTACTCCAACACATACAGTAGCTTAGGAAAAATACAACTGGCATTTGATTATTCCAATGCATGTATTTTGGTCTGGTAGTGTATTGGGTACTTGTGAAAATGGTCTATGCTCTTAGAGGACAAAGAGTGTTGCAGAAAAACAGGGCCTGGCAATGATAGATGAGTAGAAACTCAATGTTTCGAATATATTTCAAATATTTTGATGGCTTTACAAAATGACACAAAGGTGAGTGCCCAAAGTGTCTTGACTGACACTTGAAAACTAATCTGAGCACCTCTCTGGACCACAGCAATAGCATTAGAGCATACGTTTGAGGGTTTTTCCTCTGTTGGAGACCTTTATGAATGCAGAGGGAGGGAAGAGTGCCCTGGAGGCTCACAGGTTTTCCTGCTACACAGAATCTATACCAGCCGTTCTCAACCTGCTGCCCTCCAGGTGTGTTGGACTATAACTCCCATAATCCACAACCACAATGCCATGCTGGCTGGGATGTAGCCCAACACATCTGAAGGGCACTGGGTTGGAGGAAGGCTAGTCTTTGTGTAAACACACTTCCATTCTCTCTCTGTCTCTCTGGCTGATGCCAGAGATTGGCCATGTCAGATGCCTGTCAAGTCCACGCCTCATCAGGGTTCCCAAACCTGCCAACCCCCCAGAGCCCCCTGACCCTGCTGCTATCCCTCCTTGCTGATACTGCCATCTGTCCTCTCCAAGCAAATGGGCAATGACATAGTACCAAAACGGACATACGAGAAGCTGCCGTATCAGTCCTCCCACTCTCTTTGCTGCTGAAATGCTTTCAGCTGGGAAGCCTGAAATGTTACCCTAGCCATGTGGGAATCACTTTCCTGCCAGTGTCTTCGATGCAGCTGGGAAAACAATCAACCACATTGGGAAGGAGCCAAGTCATGGGTCTTGCCCATGGAATTGCCACCTCCTGGCTGGGTGCTGATTCCATGCAAAAGACCTTTCCCCCAGGATTGCGTATGTGAATGGACCATCACAACTCTTACACCATAGACAGAACGTTTATATCTAGGACTCCCCACACCAGCTCAAAGGCAGTGCTCACACCATTAACTGCTGGTCACAAAGTGCACAGGACTCAAGAGTAGAGAAACCAGGAGCTGTACAGACATACGTGGACCAGAGATCTTTTGTCTCCATATTTTGGCCATGTCATTTTCAAATGGACTCCTTTCTTGAGTTTGTTGTAAAACCCTTTCCTAAATATAAGGCTACAAAATGCCTCTGGGAGCGAGGCATCAACGGCAATGGGTTTGACAGGGTGGCCAGCTGTTGTTCACTCACTCAGTCTTGCCCCATGATGTCCCGATGACTCTGTTTCTTGTGGAAATTGCTTGTTCCTCCTTTTTTTTTTAAAAAAAACCCATTGTCCCTGATGCTGGTTCTCCTGAGGCTGAGACTTCGCTTGAGTCAAGGCATGTACAAGATCAGCAGGCCATCCTGTCAAGGAGAAAAGAGCCAGCTAGATGACTCATAGGACAGGAAATAAGGGAAAAGAGGAAGAGTTTCTCGTTTTGGGTCAAGGGGCCCAAACTCCCTATTTCCTTTGCTAGTAAAGATCTGTGCCAGTTCATGAATGTCATGTTTATTCTTCAAGCATCTTGTGATAAGTTTTTGGCTGCTTTGTAAATTTAAGCCACTTCAAGAGATTGACAAGTTAGGAAGGAGTCCCCAGGATAGGGCTGAGGTATGTTTGTCCCTCAAGATATTGTTGGACCACAACTCTTTAGCCAGCATAGTTGGCAGTAAGCAATGATGATGGGCCATCACTGCCCAAAGGGCATCATGTAGGGTGGTGGCCCACCCAGGCTTCTCATACCCAAACCTGTTATGGTACTGCTAGCATTGACACATACACACACACACACACACACTTTTTTGAAGGCAACGTCTGCCAAAGAAGCAAAGCCTTCCTTAAAAAGTGAAAGGAAAGCAACAAAAACAGCTTCTAAGAGGTATGCATGGACCATGTTCAATGTTGGCAAGCTAAGTGTGACAGGCCATATCTGGCTCACTGCAGCTTTCTCCCCTAAATTGACTGTCCCATGGGTGACTTGCTGCATGGCAGATATGTGGGCTGAGGATAAAGCCTTAGCAAGATGACCACAGTCAGCTGGTCTTACATTGCCTCCAGTAGAATAAAACCATCTTTGTTTCTGGAAGGTCTGGAAGAGTTTGCTTTAGGTTCAGGCTTATCAACTATGGACTCCATGGTTAGTGACTATGTGAAAATGACTATCACAGCATTGTTGTGAAGGTGACTGAAATAATCATAATGTGATCTTTTTACCCATGTAAAGGGCAGGATTTTTGCATAAATGGCTTACTCCCTTACTTGCATCTTTTTTACTCCCTATCCACCTGCTATTATGCAAGGTGCTGGTTTTCACCCATAAACTTATAATGACTTACAAACTATGTCCCTTATGATTCATCAGAATCTCCACGAGCAGCCAAGAGCTGATCATGCAGTACCATCCATGCACTGAGTTCACAGAACTTGGGAAAGTCAGTGTTGGGCAGGCTAGCAGAGGGGTAATGCAAGTTCCAATGCTTTGCTCAGTTATGAAGCTTGATGGATGTCCATGTAGTCTCTCAGCCTCACCAAATCCACCAGAATGGTTGTGAGGATAAAAATGCTGCTGTATGCTTGTTGGAGGCCAGGTGGACACAAAGGTACCAGATAAATAGGCAGCTGAGGTGGCTTCAACACACAATTTTTAAATTCCATTTCTCTGAAATTTATTGATGAAACTATAATCTCCCAAAGTGCAACCTTGTGCATATTCCAGAACCACCATGAAAAATGCGGTGGGACAGTGGAAATATTTCAGAAGTTCCCTGAGTGATTATGAAGCAAACACCAAAATATTCTTCTACTGCTTCTTGACTGTGGCTGTGTGTATGTGGAAAGGAAGGGAGGAGGGTAGCACAACCTACACCAGCCTTCTCTAACCGAGTTCCTTCCTGATGTTTTGGATTACAATCACTAGAATTCCTGACCACTAGCCATGCTGGCTAGGACTGAAATCCAAAACATCTGGGGGGCATCAGGTTGAGGAGCGCTGACCTATGTGATTCCCTAGCGGGTATCTTGGAGAAGGGACCAGCAGTTTCCTTGCCTGGGCCTAATTATACTGCTAGCAAACAGGCCCGGGCATCTCTCATATCTAATGTCATCTGCTTTTCAACAAATCTTTTTGTTGCTGTTGTTTAAATTCTACCTTTCTTTCTTCCCCTGAAGACGTCTGCAGCTTATTGTGCTCATGTGTCTTAATGGCAGAATGAGTTAGCTTTGTGTCAAGAAGAGGGACGCTGGTGCTACTGAGCAGTAGGTCAGTGACCACGGCTTATACTGTGCTACCGCTGAGGTATAACTTCTTTCCAAGCGCGTCTGCCATTTCGAAGTAATTGCTTTTGGACAGATGGCAGGTGAGCAGGGGGCTGATGTTACTGTCTGCCTCTCCTCTCAACTCTTTGACCAAAAAGAAAAGAAAAAGGCATTTCGAGATGAGCGTGACTAGATTCTCTCCAGCCCCCAATCTTTCTCTGTCTTGGCTGCAAATTTCAAGGGCTAGAATTAACTTCTCCATAAAAGACGGTGGACTTGCTATTCTCAAAGTTTGAGGCAGAAATCCTTTCAGCTATAGGGTTTGGTTGTGAATGCCTTTCTCACCAACTCTCCTGCCTCCCAGGTCATTGCAGGGTGGGAATTAATTGAACTGCCTTCTTTTGATGTTTGGTCATGACAGCAGAGATTTTTGCCAATTAAGATGAAGGCTTCGCCTGCCACCCATCTGGGTGCTGGAGATCCGAACACTTTGGGTGCTGGATGGATTCCTCTCAACTCAGCCAGCCTTGACAGAAGGCTGTACAATGCTGAAGGGAAGGGGAGGGGGGGAATCTGTATTTTGCTAAGCACACTGTGAGATTGCTCCCAACACTGTGCCATAGCAGAGCCATTTTACACAGGCTGCTCCCCCATTAGTGAATTCTTATTTCACAGAATACAGCATTAAAACAATCTCCCAGTGAAGTAGTTCTCATGGGAGGACATGCAATAAATAAAATGGCTTCTTCTGGGATCACCGTTCTGGGAGAATACACTCTGTATTGAGTCAATGCGAATCACAGCTGTGAAGGCAATTTTATCAGCAACTGCCTTGGCAAATAAGGGCTCAGGATGGGATATATCGCCAGTGTGCCAATGCAACGACTTAAAGGGGAGGATGGTGAGTTCACCTAGGGTATTATTGCACCTGCAACGTGAAGTGGGGCACTGCTATGGAAGTAATCACATGTACATGACATTCTTAAGCAAGGGTGATGAACTTCAGGCCTGCAGGCCAAATTTGGCTTCCTGGGGTTCCCCAAAGAGCCACCCCCTTCCCTCTGACCACCAATCATTGGGTAGTTTCCTGTCTTCTGCAGGGGTTTCCCTCCATTTTAAAATGTTGAAATGTTTCTCCTAAGGGTTAGTTAATGGAAGGAAGAGCTTTAAGCTAAAATAGGATGGTATTTTTTGTCCTTTGGCCCTATCCCTTTTGGACATAGTCCCACCCACCACTGGAAGGCAGCCCCTGAGAGCTTCCCCAAAATTGAATTCAGCCCACTAGCTGAAAGAGCTCCAACAGTCCAACCCTAAAAGGATTTTTGCAGCCAGGGAACAGGTGATATCAGCAGAACCGAACACTCTTAGAATTTGGCGGCGGACATTTTTGAGATTGTAACAGAGAGTTAGCATAACGGGATAGGCACATCCTACTTTCCAAGCTAATGAGGTGCTACAGTTACATTGGTGGAAAGCTGGTGTAACTGCGGATATCTACAAGATCCATTTCCCCATCTATGAAACAGGAACAGCGGCAAACCAAAAATAATGCATTTCTATTCATTAATTTCATTTGGTAGCCTTCCCTATCCTGATATCTCAATGGAGGCTGCACAATCATATGCTTTGCACTTCTTGCAAAGCTTTCCTGATTCTTTTCTTAAAGCATCATGTCAACGTTGCTCGATCCCAGACTGCCTCCTCTGAATTTCCGCTTTCACACCCAACACATCCTATATCTTGAATAGCATTACCTAAAATCAATGAATTTATTACCAGTACTGTTGGCAACTGTACTGACATCTAATTGTCTCCAAAATAATTTACTCTCTAACCAGCTCCTTCTGTCTGTTGGCCTCCCCCCCCCCCCCCACATTTCCCTTTCATTTTATCTTGGCTTTGTCTTTCCCAGTCTGATGATTTTTTCCCACCAGCCTACACACGTCTAATCTCTCTTTTAATCCATTCTTCGCTCCTCTAATTATTCTCCACTGATCCATTTGTTTTCTCAGGTACCCTCTTCGTTTATCCTGTGATCTTCAGTGTACCCTACCAGTCTTCTTCTAAGTTTTATGGGCTCTTCTAGAACATGTGTAGCACAATCCTATCCATGTTTACTCACTCAGAGGAAAGTCCCATTGTGTTTAATGGGGTTTATTCCCTAGTAAGTGCATCTAGGACTGTAGGCTCAGTTGTTCTAAATCAGCCTTCCCCAACCTGATGCAACCAGATGTTCTTCAACAATGTAAGGGATTGCATTTTGGCAGGAGTGCAGGGCCCTGGCCTGCAGGCTAATCTGGTTTGCTGAGCTTCCCAGTACAGCCTGCAAGGTCTCTGGGTTTCCTTCAGCAGGGATTCCCCAGAAAGAATCTCCGCTGTTATCTCTAATCTTAGATAACAGTGGGATGCAGGTGGGGGAGGGGGACTCTGCTATCACCAGCAGAGCGGCCGTGCATAGTGTCTACATCTGATAAAAACCATTTATCATAATGGTACCACCAGGTATTATAAACTTCGCAAAAAATAATAATAAACTGATCCAGTTCAGCATTGTCAGATTTCTTGCACTTGGGGGTATTCATTTTGAATAAATCGCTTTTATGGGGATGCCTGGGACTCTGCCAGTGCAGGGAAGGGTGACCACTAAGGGGATCAGACAAAATCATGAGAGGATAAGCCTATCAATCAATGGCTTCCAGTCATGATGGCTGTGTATTACTTCTGGTATCAGAGGCAGTATGCCTCCAAATTAGGGTAAAGTTGCGGGCACTATACTAGAGTGACCATATACAAAAGAAGGCAGGGTCCCTGCAACTTTAACAGTTGTGATGAAGAGGGAATTTCACCAGGAACTAATTGCATACAAATGACACTGGCTGAAATCCCCTTTTCTCTACAACTGTTAAAGTTACATGAGCCCTGACCTGGATTTTATCTGGTCAGCCTACTCTAAATGCCAGTCGCTGGGGAGATTGAGTGGAAGAAGGTGCTCATGCACTCATATCCTACTTACGGGATTCCTGCAGGCATCTGATTGGCCACTGGGGAAATAATGCTGGACTACAAAGCCCCTTGGTCTGATCTTCTTAATGTACGGATGTGCTGCATGAAAGGCTGCTCAGATAATAAGTGAAGAACCACCTGAAACCTTCTGAAAGTGTAATCCGAAAACCTCCCATCTAATAATCCCACTCATGAAAAAAAAAATCCCAAATGGATCTGCCTTGGTTTTCCTAAAAATAGAAACTCACAACTTGCCGCGTGCGTGCTCAGATGAGCAAACGAAGGCTGCTGAATATTAGTCTGAACCCTAATTTGGAATAAAAGTAACAGCAGAAGGGAGAGACATGTGACTGCAAAACTGTTCATGAATATTTTCTGTTCCAGGCATCTGACTGTGCTGACTTTGCTGCAGAATGCACTCATCAAATCTATGGCTTTCAGCTGATGGAGTGGCAAATAGGCCTTCGACTGTAGTTCCGTATCTGGAGAAGATTTTCACCGGCAATTGGCTGAGCAAAATCCTACTCACACAATAACAGCTGTGAACCCTGCTGAGGGCATCTGTTGGGTTGTTAATACTGGTTGGGACTCATATAGCTCTGACTGTGTTTTGTTTACTAGAGAAATTCCTATGCTTTTTCAACAGCATTAAAAGATATTGTACCTCCTGTTTGTTTACATATAATGCTGGGACTGTGTTCCCTACTGCTGATTTTCTTCCCTGCAGGGGAGCTAAGCATATTGAAGGGCTTTTTTATTATTTTCATTTGAACTGAAAATAAAATAATAATAATAATTAACAATAATAATAATACCACCACCAGCCTAGATGTATAAATCTGCTGCTAAATCAAAGAGTGTTGCAGGGAATAGAGGCTTCTTTCTTTTCACCAGCATCTGTAGGAGAAAGAACATCAAGCATGGCATTTCAGAAAAGCCAGAGGCTTTGCTGGTTGTGAAGATTTCAGCTTAGCAAACCAAATGACAAATTTAGGAAATGGATGGGAAGCAAAATGTCTCAGCGATAACAGGCAGTGCTGGCTCCAGATTTTTAAGGGCCTTTGGGCAGGCCACCCTTAATACTCTCCTTCCCTCAGGGACCCTGCCTTCTTGCCCCCATTGTTACCAGCTGCTGTTGCTCCTCATCCTCTTTCTCATTATTTCTACCACTTGCTTGCTTGACAGGCAGAGTTCAAGAAGCCAGTGGCCTCTCCTCCTCCTCCTCCTCCCCCCCACCATTGTCTGGGTCAGAGTGAAAAGTCAGGTGAAGAAGCAGGTTGCAATGGTGAGAAGCAGCTCCAGTGGGCCTCGTGTCAGGGGGCCCTACTAGGGAGAAGGGCCTCAGCAGGTGCCCAACCAGGCCTACCCTTGATGCCATCCAGGGATGCCACAAGCTCTCCCACCACCTGAGGTGGGGGAGCACATGCATCCCTCCAGTTCCGCCCCTGCCTCTCCCAGCAACCTGCTGCATCTCTCCCCCATCTATCACATCCCCCCCTGTAGCATCTCCCTTCTCTGCACTGCATCCCCTAGAAAGCCACCCCTGGCACATCCCTCACCTGCCCTCACAGTGCAGAATAGGCGATCTCCAGGCACAACCCATCCCACAATGCCTGGCTCTGAGGAAGGACCTGTCAGAACCAGGCATTTGTGCCTGGCCATCTCTCTGCAGATTCACCCTGCCTCATAGGAGGCTGGCCATGAGAATAGGAATTCTGGTAGTAAAGAGAATGGTAACACTCTCCATCGTAACACTATTATGATCTTGTTCATGCAATGAAGCAGACTGCATGTGCTATGCTTAAAAAAAAAAGAAACATTTCACAAGCTGTTGAAACTGAAATCTTCAGGATGTTGAATTGTGTACAGTTCCACATTCTGTACTCCAGTGGAATTACACGATATGCAGATCACCCCCCAATGGCAATGTCAGAGCCTAGGAAAGCACAGTTAGCTGGTTCAAGCACATTTAATTATTAGTTCCATTATTGTTCAGGCTTGTTCAGGTTGGCTTTTTGAAATGCTGAACACAATGATTATTTGGAATAAAGCATGGCTTGCTAGAATAATAAAGATAGGAATCTTGTTCTTTTAATTTTTGTATAAGAGATATGTAGTTGTTTTGTCACTGTAATAACATAACACGAAAACTACCAGTCTAAACTATTTGTAAAGCCACAGGAACCCTGTCATTCACTGAAGCCTGCAGCCCTAAGTACAAATTGTGACAAAAAGTATGTTAAAACAGTGGCTTCTGTGAGTGGAGTGAAAATGTGTCTCTTCAAAATTTGAAGTGAATCTTTTTGGAAGGTGTATTTCACTTCTTTGTGGTAGGCCTTATTCTATTTATTTTTTATTTATTATATCTTTATACTGCCCATCAGCTGAAGCTCTCTGGGCAGTGTACAATTAAAAACCATAAAAACAACAATATAAATTTAAATATAAAAAAGTTAAAAAGGCAGTGATGAGATAGAAATGGTCACATTCAATTTTACTCTCCTGAGCTAGATCTTACAGAATCTTCACATTATTTTTCCCTTCAAAGCTTAATTCTACAATTACAAGAATTGGCAATCAATTAAATGAACATGAGGGCAGTATGATTAGATGATGGGGATTGGGCAAAATGAAAGGTACATCAGTGCATAGGATGATTTGGTTTCCTGGCAGTCACTCTGATCAGCTGATTGCACTGGGGAGCATGTGTTGTCCCCCATCTTTTTCACCTGCGAATAAACAGGCCCGAGGCCTCTTGCATGGTAAATCTATATTGTTCCACTGGGTTTATATGTCTGGGTGGCCTGGAACCCCCATCTCTTTCTCCCAGTTCCTTGCTTTTTCTTTCTGAACTACCAAGCCAGCACCTAGAATCGCTTCCTAAACTATTGCTCTCACAGTGTACTTGTTTGTTCATCCTTCTACTTAGCCAAAAGTTTATTCCCTTCACACATGAAGACAAACACGCTTTGTTCTAAATATTGTTTGTATGAACTACTCAGTACTGCAGGGGGACTCAAACTCTTCTCCTATTTGTTAGTAGCCCGCAACCATTTTTACCCATCACCCTGTCTACCAATATCCATATTAGTAATTGCTTATTTATTTATTTATTTATTTTTATACTTACATGGTGCCTTTTGGGGCATAAGGGGTGGGGTGGGGAACCAGCTCTTTTTCTTCAGTCACTCATACAGATAATTTTCAGGCTTGCCCTTTGATAGGATTCCAGCTGCGGGTGAGTTCCAAGAAGTTCCTACAACCTCTATGATTTTAGGTCTTGACTAATATGACTAAAAGGAAATTAGGG
This sequence comes from Anniella stebbinsi, assembly GCA_029215795.1. Lineage (NCBI taxonomy): Eukaryota > Metazoa > Chordata > Lepidosauria > Squamata > Anniellidae > Anniella > Anniella stebbinsi. The sequence goes on from JARDYH010000006.1 coordinate 41,611,023, forward strand.
GTCACCTGGACTACACTTTACATCACCAGTTTCACACACTTAAGGAACTGGAAAGAATTAAGGAATTCCCCAAATTGATATACACTTCCACAGTCCTATTTGGTTTGAATGAACAATAAAGTGTGAAGAATATCTTCACACGGCAAATAGTGGTTCTAAATTTGTCCAAAAGCACTTCTGAAGTAGTTTTACGACACATAAACATGCGGCAAGTGTAGAATTGGGTAAATTCCAATGGGAAACTTACCTTTCTTGAGAACTGTATCTAGAGACATTAAATCATTTTAAATGAGAGAGAATTGTCACATATTGGATGTATCTAAAATTACATGCCACATACATGTGCAAGTCAAGGTGCTTACAAGTTCAGGGATGTCTAAAGTTAACTGCAGCTAGAAAATGTATGGTACATTCATACAAAGTCTTGCATCAACAATAAGAGTACATGTTAACTTTCCCAATCTCATCCTGTCTTCCTGTATCTGATTGTTTGTTTTACGTAGGGCTGCAAATAATGCTTTAAACAGAACTCCATTTACAGTTGCTCCAGAACAATGCATTCCTTGTTGCAAAGAAAGCGTGAGCTCAATCACTTGTCTTCTCTCTGACCTCAACACAGGGATAATTGCTGTAAAAGGAACAGTTTTGTGACACATACCTTATGCTGCATACCCCTCTACAAATCTCATACTGACAGTACAGCATGTGTGAAAGGCTAATCCAAAGCAACATGGTTGCATCAGGTATGGTAAGCTACAAATTGCAAGTTACACATATTTGTTAATTGTGTGACTTTTACATAGTGCTCTCACGCTAACCGCATAATTGTCAGTCAATTTTTAATATACATATATACACATTTATATACATGAGATACACAATACACTGATGTATATATTGTAGTTCTTATACACAGATATGCTAGGGTAAAACTATTTGCATTTCCAGTCAGGTGTGATTTTTTTTAAAAATTAAGTTAACGCATAATAAAAGTATTTTGTATCAAAAGATGACCAAGCATCTTTAAGTTTTTATTCATGTATTGAATTTAAACATGGTATGGTTGTCTATTTGGAATATATGGATAAAGAATAACAATAAAAATGGATATTGGATATAATATTGCTGACTACTTTGTTCATTAGCTGCTAATTATTTGTAATCATGTGTAAGTTTTCCAAAATAAGCTTTCCCCTTTTCATTAACAGTTAAAGCACAACATAAAAGATAGCTTAGCAAACTTCACATATCATCAGCAAAGCAGCGTGCCAGCACATAAATCCCCACCAGCCAGTGACATCTAGTGGGCAGTGTGATAAACTGATCATTCTATAAGGTCACAGAAATCAAATGAACGCGCACAGCATAAAAGAAACACTACCAAACATGTTTATTTTACAAACTTTCAAGAATATCTGGTAGAAATGAGGTTTTATTGCTTTTGTAATGAAGAAACGTTCAAAAAATATTTTTAAAGCAAGGATCAGCTGCTGTTAAACATCAGCTTCAAAACAAATGAAGTGGATTGCAGCTCAAATAGTTTAGCAACAGTCTTTTTCGGTAAGTATTGGAATCATAAAATAACAAGGGTTAAGATGCTGGTTCTACGGGACTACAAAAGGCGTTTTGTTGTCAGACAGTCTAAACAAAACAATATAATTGATATAAAATACAATTATTAGCTGCTTCAAATGTACAAATAAATTCTTTTTTAGTAAAGACGCATGGTTAAATTAAGTCTGTTCTTTCAGCTGGTAATTGACTATGCTGGATAACTTGGTACATGTATTTCTTGAAAAAGGAAACAGCACTGTGGAAGAAAAGTGTATCCTGCATAACAATACAGTACATAAGATTTAGACAACTATCTTTCAAGATTATATCAGATCAGAGAGTATAATTTTCGTTTTTTGGAGTAACTCAGAAATGCGCAAATTATGTTTTGGAAGATGATGGATTTTCTACCATTACGTTCATTTTGTACTTTTTACCTGAGTAACCTTAAGTAAACAGATCACAATGTGCACATACTCGCCTGACTCAGAGTTCCACGTACAGTCTATGCTCACATGAAGTATGTATGGGGACCCTCATTGATTTAAATTGAGAAAGCCAATCTATATGCAAAAAAGGGACATCTATGTGGATCTGCTCCCTCTATTGAAATCAATAGGGAAACCATTCCAAGCAGGGGAGCTGTGCATGGGTGAGCACTGGAACTTCTGCACCCAGAACTGATCACTGACTGGAGTATTTGGGCATGGCCTATTAAGCATGGCTGCTGATTAATCTCCATTCATTTCAGTGGGGGTTTATGTTTATCCACCACTAAAGTGAATGGGGGTAGCATGTTGCTGGATTATTTTGTACAAGGTCAATTCCTATATGTGAAATGTCCAGTAATGTGCTGACACTTCTTGAATGCAGTTTAACAAATACAAAGCAGGTAGGAACTTATAAAGAGTTTACTGAACAGTAAAGTCTATAAGCAGTCTGTATAGATCAGTAGGTGTAATGAAATTATGTACAGAAGATTATTTTCATCACATTTTGTGCAACTTGGCCTCCATTTGCAACTGAAAGGCTGCAGTCAACTACTCAGATATCCAGATGTCTTACTGCAGCTAGCAATGCAGAGTACAGACAAATGAGGACCACCGATCCCAAACAAATACTGTGCTACGCAGACAGCTGTACATAATTCATATAGTGCATATATCAGTTACATATAGCAGCAAATACAGACAATGGCATTTACAGTTTCTAGGCTCATTATACTTCATTGATGTGAGAATGAATTAACATTTCTATGAAAGAATGTGGCTGTTAGGAAATTATGAGCTTATAGGGAAAAAATGTTTTCCGTTCCATGTGCAGAAAAATAGTGCAGTAGGAATAAGTCCTTTCTAGTAGCAGTTAAATAATTCAGAAGCACTGTTAACTCAGAAGTTTTTTTTAAAAAGCCACATACAAATTGACATGTATTTGTCCTGGATGGTTCTGCTAATAAAGGTCATTGTAACACCCTTCAGAGGTGCCCATCTTCTTTGTGCTCTATTATTTCCCTCTCTTGAACCTATCACGGACTGAAATAGAATGAATATGCTTCAAGCAATTTCGAGCTAGAGTCATGTTGGTGGAAAAGACACAGGTGTTCAGTCACTTTTACGAGGTAAGTTTGGAGTAACTTGGAGGAGAAAATTTACGTTTTAAGTACTTCAGAATATAAAGTGGAAGACAGCTTACTACCGTGATGGCTGACACTTTCCACAGGAAGGTCACAGTTGTGATAAAGGCAACATCTATAGACATAAAAGGGGGAAATAAGTTATTAAAGCAGGAAAGGGGGGAATGTCCATTGGGCAAGATCAATAAATATCACTGAATGATCACCACAGACTTTTTTTTAGGGTTGTAATATATCAGGAGCTTGCTAATTTTAGGATGCAATTATATATACTGTCATATGACTTTTCTAAAAATGTTTTTCTCCATCTGACTGACCTGAAAATGGCATGAATGACACCATCAAGAGAGGTTTGAAAATATTCATGCCATTACTCAAAGGCAAACATGACAAAGAACTGGGACAAGTTGTTAAAATCAATTTCTTTCGGAAAGACAGAATTGCTTAAATAAAATTAAGAATAATTTTGGAATTAAAAATGTTTAGCTTTATGAATTTCTTCATAAACTTTCTTAATCTTTCTTAGCCTCTTCCTGAATCATATTAGTAGTGCCCTATATTCTCATGAGGAACATAAATGATTGAAGTCAACTCAAGAATTGGCTTCTGGGCATTAATCAAGCACCCGAGTTATAGAATCTGATCCAGTCATTCTACAAGACCTCTTCTCAGTTTTGTTTCATTACTAAAAATAGTAGTGAAAACCTACTACTTGCTATAGTAAGGTTCACAACATGTTCCCCCTGCCAGCTGAATTTGCCTGTGGCAAAAAATAAATAAAAGTAAATTAGGTTTAAAAAAACATAAATGGCAGTTTAGTACTACACAGTGCTAAAAGGGCCAATCTAGCTTGTTCTGAAGCTAAATTTGATCTTTTCAGTGTTCCACAGCTCCTCTGGAGCACTAAAAGGGTCAAATATAGCTTCAGACAAAGCTAAATTTGACCTTTTTGAAATGACTGAAGCAGCTTGTCGCCGAAATTTGGGAGCACTGCCTCCTCCTCATCGTTGCCAGTGCTACGAATGGGGGGGGGGGGGAAATGAGCCCTTGAAGTTCCCCACCCTTGATCTATAGCTATTATTCAAGATGCTCGTTATATTACCACAATCCCATCAGCACATATTTATTAGGCTATACTTTTACTCAATCAAATGATGTGGATAACCAGTAACAACTGAAGAATGAAATTTGCCCCAAATTGAACTAATGAATCTTAGGATTTTTGAACGGCCCAATACCACATCTCTGCATCCTACAACAAATATTATAAAAAAGAAACTTCAGGTGCCTTTTCTTCCCCATTTGAATCCAAAGTTAAGTTCGTTTTTCAGGACAAATCTACTCTTATTTACTTCAAGTACCCGTTGAAATTTGCATCTTTCATGTTAGTGATAGCCCTATGCCAGCATTCAGCCTGCATGTGAAATGGTTGAAAGTGTGGTGGGGGTGAGTGGGTGTATATAAGCTCCACCCCCAATATCCCAGCTCCTCCATAGATCTTTGTGTGTTGAGTACATTCAGTTGAACGTGCTTACAAATTTCCTCACAATCAGGAACCTTAAGAAGGCAGGGTTCCTGAACATGTTCACAGGGAGGTTTTTGTGTTCAGGTGAACAATTTTACAACCTTCCTGCAGACCTTAGCACTAAATGCACAAAGGCGTTTAGAGGCAACTGTGTTCCCAGGGACATGAGAGGTGGGGCTTGCATGTGTGCCCTTGCCCCACCAACGTCTTAGTCATCATGTGTGCAGTATTTTTCTAACAGTGGTTGATAACTTCTTTATGTAATGGTAAATAATTGCCAAGTATTTACAAACTGATGAAATATGAAGGGAGCGCTGTTTTTCACTACTAGAAAAATTATGCCTATATTTGAGTTTGTCTCGGTGCTCTATGGGGCACCTTACCTTTAAGAAAAACAGCAATTATACCTACCTAAGAAAGCTCCAAAAGACACTCTGCCTATACCTGCTCCGATAAGGTAGAAGAAGAAGAAAGGACAGATTTAAAGGAAAACAAGGAAATAAGAGAAGATGCAATATTTAAAAAAATGAATGTATTAGAGAGCTCTGAAAGTTTGAAAGATGTTAGTACTGTTTGAAGATTACTCTCCTATAGACTACAAATTACATACTGGAGCATATCCTAAAAGTGAACATTACAAGTAGAAGACAGAGGTTGCTAACTATGCGCCCAAGAGAAATTTTAATTTTGATTGTGGGATGGGAATATCCTAATGGATATGTGCAAAACCTTGGGAAAAGGTTCAGATTTTCATTTATAATGAAAGAAATTTCTTTTCAATAAGTTGCCAGGAGTTCAGCTATGACAACTAATCAATGTAAACTAGGTCAAATCAATACAGCAATCAAATTAATCAACAATTTAAACAGGAACTATTGTCCTAGTTTATATTTTAGATGTGACTAACAGTTTTTAAACATATTGCATCTTAAAACAAGGTAATATTCACATTATGCAGTGACAGCAACTCACCAAAATATTCATTTAGAAATGCAAGAGAGGCCACATAGCAGCAAAGACTGAAGACTTCAGCCACCACCATTAACCAGTGCCATGTCCGTATGGTAAGTGCAACCATCAAGAGCTCAGTCAGGATTAGTGCAGTGAAGGAAATGGCAACAACGTGGACAAATTCAGATTCAAAAAGCAAAAGTGCTCCATACATCAGAATGCCACCTAAGAGAGACATAACAGTGATTTAATTACAGATACATCATATATTTTGATTTTTATTCATTCATCCTTAAAACAGCATCTTTTAAAAATCTTGTTCTTGTAAAAAGCAGTTTTTAATCATATTGAAAAGGTAGCTGCTAAAGGAAACTTCTCAACAAATAAATATATTTCAGTAACATGTACTTTTTCTAGATATGCCTACTCATTGTTTCAACGTGCTTTTATTTTAATTGTGACCATAGACAAAGTTGCAGAGAAGGGTTTTAAGTAACATTATAATACAGATTTCTTGAAACAGGACTCCTAGGGCTCTATGAAGAAAAGCTATTGTGCAGTATATGAAAATACGTGTACTCATTTTCCAGGTTTTGTAGATTAACATTTGATTAAGATCTTTTCATGCATTCCACCCCCACCCCACACTTCCTGATGTGGCTGCTAACTACACCCCCTGACATCAGAGCATCCCTCTAGCTATTCCCCTGATGCTCACACATTAAGCTGAATGCACAAAAAGGACTCCCACACAATTGTGCAGCATTCCTGATTGTGTAAAAGACCCTACATGAAAGTCTTTGACATATACTACTGACCACGTGGCTGGAATAGGCATGGCCACAGCAGTTTCCCAACACCAGGAGTACAACACCAGGAGACAAACGGAAACAATACCCCGCCCCTGTGGGTGAAATTTAAGCTTTCGGAATGTGTGAAGCTGTTTAAGGACAAAAAATTCTTTACTCAAGAAAAAATGAGACAGATCTCCTACCTTGATAAATACTGATTAAAACCCAGATGAGGAAGGTCTTAAATGACAAGGATCTTCCCTAGAACAAATAATGAAGACACGTTAGTTAACAACTTTAGAAAAGACAAACAAACAAAAGAAAGAATGAACAAGGAGCCCTGCAGCACCTTAAAGACTGATAAATTTATTATGGCATGAGCTTATGTCATAAAAGCTTATGCAATAATAAATGTGTTAGTTCTTAAGGTGCCACAAGACTCTTTGGTTTTGAAGTAACAAACTAAAAGGGTTACAAACGAAAAGGCAAAATACGTAATATTACAGATTCACTTTGCAAAAAATCATGCAATTTCAATGCAAGGTTTTTCCCCCCCCGTTTTGGTGTGTAAGAGATTAAACTTAAAGGGGTAAAACTATATGTACCTAAATACAGGGACATAACACACACTCAGGAAAACTGCTGTCACTGAACAACTTGTTTTAGATTATAATTCCACTGGGTGTTGTCAAGGAAAGAATTACATTTAGGGTCAGATGATAGGATGACAAGCATCTTGCGTTCATTCATTCACTTAATACATTTCTCTACTGCCCAATGGGTAAAGCTCTATGGACAGTTTGCAAAGACTGTAGAAGATATGGGCTGTGAATTCCTACAACTGCGTTTGGTACTCAAACTGAAAAGATTTAGTTTAAACTTTGACAAAAAGATGCAATTTTCCATGTAATGTATAGTTGTCCACGTAATGTATAGTTTTTCTGTCCACAGAAAAAAATGTTTCCCTGGAGATGGATCCAGACTAAGTTAGTTGCACTTAACTTCTATTAATTTCAATGGGATCAAGGTCAAGTTATGACTAACTTGTCCCACTGATTTCAATTGGACCCAAGTTCAACGAACTTACAGCACAATCATATACATGCCTACTTAGAAGTAAGTTCCAGTGAGTTCAAAAAGACTTACTTCCAGGTCAGTGTATATAGGATTGCAGTCTTAGGTTGAAATCCAATTCAGTTTTTCTACTGTTGGAACTGCTTCCGGGAGGGGAGTACTTCCCTGTTCCGCCCCTTCATGCTCTCAAAATCTGCACAGGGCATGGGGGCTTCAGCTGGGAGGAGAGAGGGAAACAGTTCCGATGTACGAGCAGGCTTCTGCTCATGTGATGTTGATTTCCACTCTTAGTCTGGATCCTACCCATGGGGTTTCAGAATGTTTTCACCCAAATCTAACACAAACTGTAACAGAAGACTGAAGACTACTGAAATATTTTCAACGTTACAGAAATCTGAGAAGAAAAGAAAAGAAACAAAAATCTTGTGACATGTATGTTTCAGTAAGATAATTCTGAAACTTGTACAATAAAAAGTAATTTATGTTTTGAGAGCCACAATATGCACATCTTTCAGCAAGCACAAGAAAAAGCATTTTAAATCCAGTGGATTCATTTTCCTAGAAATGAAGGTGAATAATAATGGGGCTTTCTACAGACATAAGAACAAATTTCAAGGATTATGATCTTTTCAGGTATGTGTCTTGCCTCGACCCTATAGACAAAAAAAATGTCAGCTATATGTCCATACATATACACACTTTGAATAGTCTTACCTTAGTAAGGTCTTTGTAAAGTTCTGGATACAACAATGCCATTTCTGGTTTCACATCCTGATCCAACACTAAGGAGAAGACTGGAAACATAGTGTATATGGTTGCATACCTTAAGGAAAAATATTTTTTTAAGTATTTGAAAAATATTTAACACACATATCCTTTACATACATTTTTCCTCCCTTTGTGAGTAAAAGGGAGTTTTATGAGAAAGGGATTTGTGTTGGTTTTGCTTTGGACATGTTTCTTTTCAAAAATAAAAAATACACATATGACCTAGTCCTCGACATATTAATCTGTTTTGGTTTATATACTTTGTATAAAGGAGCCCCCACCTTTGTGTAAAGGAGCTTCCTGCTGCATGTGGATTCAGTGAACATGTGGTAAACTAAAGAAAGGATTCACATGCTTCCATATACAGAAACCACTTCTGTGAAATACCTTTTCTCTAATATGAAACAGCCATTAGTTACATGCATTTCACTGGTTTCTATCTAAAATTAGTATGGCCGTGGAAAAGGCTCTTGTGGCCAGTTATGAATGTTACTGTTCAGCTCATTTACCCTATGTGAGGAATGTAATGGCTATTAGTCATTATGATAGTCTTTGAAACCAAAAAACAAAACACCTCTGAAATAAAGTTTTCAAAGGGCTGAATTTCTTACTTACCCTACCATTAGGAAACCCTGGTATAAAGGAACAGATGCAAAATAGAAGACTGAAGAAAACACAGCCTAGAGGAAAAACAGAGTAAATTATATCAGCTTTATAACAGATAATAATTTTATAACAGATTTCTCTGAATGAATGTTTGGAGGCGGTAATGGGCTGGATGAGGAAAAACAAACTGAAGCTGAATCCAGACAAGACGGAGGTGCTTACAGTCAAGGGCCACAACCTGGGGTTGGAGGTGTGTCAACCAGTTCTGGATGGGGTTGCACTCCCCCTGAAAGACTGTGTTCGCAGCTTGGGGGTGCTCCTGGATCCGTCGCTCCAAATGATAGCCCTGATGGATGCGACGGCCAAGAGTGCCTACTATCAGCTTCGGCTGATACGCTAGCTGCGTCCCTTCCTAGAGTTGGAAGATCTAAAGACGGTAGTGCACATGCTGGTAACTTCGAGGCTCAACTTCTGCAATGCACTGTACATAGGGCTACCTCTGTGCCTAGTCCGGAAATTTCAACTAGTTCAAAATATGGCAGCCAGGTTGGTCACCGGTTCACCTAGGAGTGACCATATTACACCAGCTTTAAAATCGCTCCAATGGCTGCCAATTAGTTTCCGGGCAAAGCACAAAGTGTTGGTCATTACCTTTAAAGCCCTACATGGTTTGGGTCCAGGTTACCTGCGGGATCGCCTTCTCCCATACAATCCGCCCTGCACGCTCAGGTCCTCTGGGAAGAATTTACTACAGTCGGCCAAGACTAGGCTGACAATCGTTACCCAGAGGACCTTCTCTTCTGCCGCTCCCAGACTGTGGAATGGCTTGCCAGAGGAGACTCGTCAACTTAACAGTCTTTTAGAATTTAAGAAAGCTATAAAGACTAGTCTCTTCTGGCAGGCATATCCAGTGGAATTTTAAAATGTTTTTAGGATGTTTTTAGGATGTTTTATTGCTATTTTAATAATGTGTACCATGTTTTGAATCAGTTTTAAGTATTTTATTATATTTTATATTTACTGCTGTTCCCCGCCTCGATCCAAACGGAGAGGCGGGTAAGAAAGAAATGTATTATTATTATTATTATTATTATTATTATTATTATTATTATATTGAACGTCATCAGATGGGTGGATTTTTGCGTCTCCCTACCATCGTTATGTTTTTTTGCTGCTGTCCCACAATAGCGATGATCCCTTTACACAGGGAAAGAAAGAGAAAGCAGCAACAACCACATGGCACATTCAGGGGCTGTTTTTATTGCACCGCTTTTCCTACACACAGCAGGAAATGGCAGCGCATTCTGTTTTTAAACAGATTAAAAGGGGTCTATTTACTATGGAAAAACATGTGGAAAGAGCAGGAGGCGCAAGGAAGGTTGACAATGCCATCTATGCGCGAACACCCTTAAGTGGGCAGTAGCGAGTGTGCAACAAAACGCTCGTCTGATGACGCTCAATGTGGAAATTAATTAAACAATGAGAACAAAAGTTTCCACAAACCATTCTCCATATAAACAAAAGAAATTAAATACCTGCATAGTTGAAATAATAAGGCCTCTGTGCATGACAAACTGACCAAGTGCTGCTGATCTTTTATAACTATTTCGACCATGTACCATCAGCAGTCTGCCAATATGTTTAAACTGTGTAATGGAAAAATCGGCAGCCAAGGATGCTTGTTTCCCTTCCTAAAAATAAAACAACAAATAAAAATTACCAACACTGGATAAAGTATTATCTCAGAAAATCAGTCTATGTAAAACAACAAGCACCTCTAAATCCAAACCATTAATTTTTATACACAACACACAATGTTGCTATTGCCATTACAATAGGATAAGCATAATTATTATTATTATTATTATTATTATTATTTATTTATTTATTTATTTATTTCTAACCCGCCTCTCCCTCCAGATATATTAGACATTCATGCACATACATTGGGTTGTATCCAACTGATGCCTCCCACCATCAGTGGAATGGGACACGGCTTTCATTAGCAGAATGGGCAAGGGACATTCCTCCCTGAAGCTCCTTGTACTGCCCAAAAATCTGCTTCAGAGGGTTGGGGGGATCCTCCAGATAAGATTTGGGAGGCACAGGGGGAAGAAGAGGAGAGTTTGTTTGTGTGAATGGAAGTCTGCTTGTGCAACATTGGATCTCTTCCATTGTCTATTTTGTTAACTGATGGATTCCAACATATTATTAAGTGCACATTTAATCTAATCTCCAAACATTATTATACCTTTCCTTCAATTCCAATTCCACAGTCTGCTGCCTGGATCATACTGACATCATTTCCTCCATCACCTGAAAAAATGTGAAATATCCAGGCATGTTTTAGATGGGTTTGGTAAGCTTTTAACATTTATTAGTTACATTTAGCTTTACTTTGAATTAGGTTATGAGGTATTTGAATTCATTTTTAGGTTAAAAGTAGGATGATCAGGGGTCTGGAAACAAAGCCCTATGAGGAGAGATTGAAAGAACTGGGCATGTTTAGCCTGGAGAAGAGAAGATAGAGGGGAGACATGATAGCACTCTTCAAATACTTGAAAGGTTGTCACACAGAGGAGGGCCAGGATCTCTTCTTGATCAACCCAGAATGCAGGACACGGAATAATGGGCTCAAGTTACAGGAAGCCAGATTCCGGCTGGACATCAGGAAAAACTTCCTGACTGTTAGAGTAATACGACAATGGAACCAATTACCTGGGGAGGTAGTGGGCTCTCCCACATTAGAGGCATTCAAGAGGCAGCTGGACAACCACCTGTCAGGGATACTTTAAGGAAGATTCTTGCATTGAGCAGGGAGTTGGACTCAATGGCCTTATAGGCCCCTTCCAACTCTACTATTCTATGATTATTTTTTTAAAAAAAGACCATCACACTATCTTTTACTACCTTTTGAATTTATTTTTATTACTGTGACTGAGAGGTCAAATAGCTCCTTCGTTTGCCAACAGGAATGAAACCAGTATCAATACTTACCTATGGCACAGGTACGTTTCCCTGTGTGCTGTTGCAGTAATTTTACAATGTGGGCTTTTTGTGTGGGAGAACATCGGCAGCATACTACAGCTGGACACTGACACGCTAATTCTACGAATTCATGCTCATAGTACTTCAAACAGACCTACAAAAAGAAATATATTCAAATTCAAAGTGGAGGTTTAGCATTCAATAAACTGTCATCAGTAGCTTTAGCTTAGGCAACATGAGGCCAAGCAGTTGGCTGAAAGTTGGATTACTTTTCAATACTATTCCCATGCCCTAGAACAGAGGTAGGGAACATGTAGCCTGTGGGCTATAAGTGGCCCATGGGCCACATGTGGCCCTTCCACCTACAGGTACACCTCCTACCCTGGTGAAAAAAATGTGTCCATAGCTGCCATAGAGCACTAAAAGGGTCAAATGTGCAAATAGTACCTATAGACACAATTTTTGGGGTTACCTTGCAGACTGCGGCTTGCAGGGGAGGAGAGTCCGAAAATGGGTTTTGGAACCCTTTGCACTATGTGCGCATCCATTCTTTGGATCCTGACCAGTGTTTGGATCCTGGCCATAACATAAAACCCTGAGCACTTTAGGGTAAATTATGAGGGTAAGGCTTGAATGAAACATTACCTTGGACTAAGTAACAACAATTGAACGCTACAAAAATGGGATTGACAGCGCACAGATGAATCAATGCAATGTGCTCTTCGATCCTCAAACTGCTCAAAAGTATTTTAAAACAATATTTCCCCTTTCATTTTCTGCAGCCTATGCAACAAATGGATATGAGAATGAGAACGTACGTCTTTATCTTGTTCTTCAATTTCATATAATAACATTAAATAGGTTCTAGAAAGTGTTAATAAAGACTTCTTATTGAAAGCCGTAGAAAGTACTACATGTGTTTGCACCCATAGTTCTTTGCCAAAAGGAGAGTAAAACAATATTGTGGGCACCATATTACAGTGACTTGCAGCTCCTTCTCAGTCTTATCACTTCCTCTCAAGTGCACTCTGACTAGAAGGCCTGCTCTGACTGCTGATCCCCAATAGTTACCCTAGCCTCCATGTAACTTGGAATGGGAGAATTTCATCCTCACCAACAAGTACGGACAACATTGCTTGAACAATAGCTTTACCTATCCATCAACTATATTCTCGCAAAACAAGATGATAAGCTAAGGAGCAGCTAGATGAGGCAGAGTCGAGGACAGGAGAAATTTCTTTCCTCTGAAACAAGATACCATTGAAAATGCGGATTCTTAAGCCTTCCTAGTAGAAATCTCTGTAGGGATTCTTCTGGAGGTGCCGATGTTCACTAACTGGCAGTTTCTAAACAAGGACACGGCAAACTTCAGAGGGGCTCTCGTTTTTGTTGGCCAGCCCAAGAAACTGAAAAAAAAATAGGTTTCTTATTGCCTGGCAAACAGCTACTTTTGGTGACAGGACTATGGCACCAGACAAAATAAATACTTGGTACCTGCTCTTTAATTTGAGCTTTACAGTATTAGGTGTTATATGATGTAAAACAAATTGTAGACTTGTTTCACCCAAAGGTGTTCTTTGCGTTCCTCTTTTCAATGTCTGTTGGAAAGCATACTTGATCATTTTTTAAAATTACATTAACAGTGCTCTCAATTAACAAGAGCCAGGGCCTTACCTCCAGAGAGTCCCCAGATATTACCAAAGCACAGTCATGTTTCCTCCTGAATGCATTTAGCTCCAAATGAGCTTCTCCACGATTCGTTACCTTAATTAAAAAGAAAACATCAAAAGTTCAAAGTGGAACTGTTAAATATATTTATATGGATACACAAATACTCTTTACATAATGAAATTCCTCCTTCATTTCCCCCCCCCCCCCCAGTTCTCTTATACAGACTGTGTTTGCTGGGGTAAAGACTGACAGACTTAACTCCTGCCACAATCTTTGCTTTCCATTTCCAAGTCATGATGTAGCACACATGATTTAGTTACATAAATATATTTTGGATCTTTGGTAAAAAAAATATTGCCTAATTCTAACATAATACAAAAGAAGAGGAGGGGGGAGAAGGGATTGCACAACCTGTGGCTCATTCTCCTAACATGAAATTACGGTCTGAAATAGGCCAGTCGTTTTCTAGAAGATGTAAAATATATTATTGGAACCAGATCATGTGTTCTACATCAGCGTTCTCCAAGCAGAAGGGATGCAAAGAATGTGGAGCAGAGGGTGGCAAATGAATTCCAAAGAAAGTGGAAGCTTTTACCCAATGATCGTTCCAAAGGTGAAAGCCCTCATACAGTGAGGAAGGGAGGGGAGCGTAGAAGCCCAAGGCTCACTGCAGTTTATTCTCTAGTTGTGTCTGAAGCAGGGCCTTTCTAATGCTAAAATAATTTTAAGCATCAAACATGTAAAATATGCTATTGACCCAAATCCTGCCATTTCAAACACTTCTAAAATTAAGAAATAAATACATTTTTTTATTGCTTTGATCCAGATGAGTATTGCCGCAAATCTCTCATGTGTGGGAACACTACTGGGTTCAATAGAGCCCTGTTTTCCCCACATTCCCAGTCAACGTGAACATAAGACTATATGTCCAAACGGTGCCAGAATGCCCTGCACAGAACGGGAGGTTCATGCATGCATCCCATACCACATCCAGTCCTTTCCCCAAGCACTATGCAAGTTATTTGTATTCTCCATGAGTGAACTGAGCAGTGGACTGAGTCCTCTGGATTTAGATCAGAGGGTTGAATTATACGGAATTGCAGGTGTCAGGAAATGAATAACTAAGACTGCAATTCTGTATACATTTACTTGGAAGTAATCAGTGATACTTGCTCTGATAAAACATGGATAAGAAATTGTTGACAAACTGCATAGTCTTCTTATTAAGCAATTTAAAATGCTATAAAACATTGTGAAACATTTCTTTTATTATTTTGAACTAAAATAATCTGCAGCAAGATAGCTTTATAGAATTCTACTGTCTGATGCATTAATAATTCACATGTTCCAAACTGAAACACTTTCAGGGTTAATCTATTATAACTAATGTCATAATTAAAATGAAAATCTAAGTCAAATAAAATAGACTTTGCTGGGAAAAATAATTTGTGATACAACTTGGAAAGGTCAAGAATAATTGATTTAAAATTCTATCAGAACCATTAATAATTTAACGGCAAATAAGAGTCTTCAGGGCCTAATTTGCCATTCTGATGTTTCAAAACAAATTACATTTACATCTAAATTATATTCAAATAATTATTTCTGTGACTGCAAGAGGCTCATTTAGAATGCAGACATACTAATTTCTGATTACTCAAAGACTGGGAAACTTTTCTTCAAATTCAATACTGCTAGCATGGTCAAATTACAAATACATATCAAGTTATTCAGCCTGTAGTAGATTTATAAATAAAAAAAACCACTTGAGATCAAAGCTAATTTTGTTTGTAAAACATAGCTGCAAGTTTAACATTTGCAAGTTTGTCTTTTGAAGTATCTGGATTTATTTGTGCTCTTATTAGCACTTGCGTAATTCAAGAGTTTCTTCACATTAGGCATAGAAGTAATGGGAGTCACATCAACATAAAAGTGCAAATCATCAGAATAATAGCCCCAAATCATTTAAGGCTGTAAAGATCAAAACCAGCTTGGAAACTGCATTATTTTTGCCATGCTATGGTCGTTAAAAATTGATAGCTATGAGCTACAAGTTAGGTGAATCCCAGGATCATTCATGTTAACAGATCAAAATGACTTACTAAAACAACTCTTCTAAAATAAACCCAACCTATTTTCAGTACTAAACACACTTAGGGCCAAATGAGATGAGATGCAGATCAGTGACGGGATTTCCCAAAGTTCCCTTTGAAAACATATACACAGCTGTGGGTAATAGATTGGGGTTGAAGCTCAGGGAGGAAAGAGCATTGAGAACCCCACCCCCCATGCCATTTTCCCAATCTAAATTATCCTGGTGGGGAAAATATTCAAGTATGTAGGTTTTTCCCAATGTGGAAAAGAGTTGGGGTATGTATGAATGTGTGTGCACAGACATTTAGATAAGGAAAATGGCATGGGAAGAAGGGTTAAGGCCCCTCTCTCCCAACTCCATGGACCAAATCCAATTTGCTCTCACCCTCCCATAGCTCCCTTTAAGAAAAATGAAATATTGGGAGATTCAAAAGTAGATTTTCCTAGGCTGACCATCTGAAAAGGAGGTCAGGGCTCATATAACTTTAACAGTTGTAGAGGAAAGGGAATTTCAGCCAGTGTCATTTGTATGCAATTAGTTCCTGGTGAAATTCCCGTTTCATCACAACAATTAAAGTTGCAGGGGCCCTACCTTCTTTTGTATATGGTCACTCTAGTATAGTGCCTGCAACTTTAACTGTTGTGATGAAGACGGAATTTCACCAGGAACTAATTGCATACAAATGACACTGGCTGAAATTCCCTTTTCTCTACAGCTGTTAAAGTTACAGGAGCCCTGTCCTCCTTTTCAGATGGTCAGCCTAATTTTCCTCATATCATTTAGTTAAATGAACGTCCCAAGACGTTCTCAATGTTACTGGAAAGACATGGAGCTGGATTTATTTCACTTTAGCTATCATCACACACTGGGTCAAGATGGAACAGAAGGAGTATATCATGTATACATTTTTATGTGGCCTAATTTCCATAGGAGTAGCCTTGTTAATCTGTTGCAGCAAAAACAACAAGGAGTCTTGTGGCACCTTAAAGACAAATACATTTATTATGGCATAAGCTTTCATAGACACTACCCACTTCATCAGATGAAAACTAGGTGTCCTTTCTGTGCTTCATGATATGTGTCAACTTGTGCACAAGTGCTGGTGTGTGTGTGTGTGTGAACGTATTGCACCCGCACAGGCCACATCAATGGGAGACACACAGAAACATTTCATCAATATTACAATGCAAATCATTCATTCATACATATGGAGTGGGTATGAAATTAATGAACACATTTGACACCACTACCAAATAAGAATATAGTAGGGTGATGAGAACTATAAAGAATTGGAAACTATACTTACAGGTCTGAAAATATGAATATCTTGTGCTCTGGATACTAAATGGGAGCTTTTTGCAATACATGTGGCAGTCTCTAATTTATCTCCTGTTAGCATCCATATCTATGAAATAATTTTAGAGTTAGATTAGTTGTTTCATTGCATGCTTACTGCATTCACCAAAAACTACAAATATGTATTCTCTGAGCCATGTCTTCAGCATCCTGTCCAATAACTACCACAGTAAATTGTCCTTATGTCTTTAAACAAAAATGTGAAGGCTCTTGTTTCTCCTTCTGCTTGGGAGAATGTGCAGAGCCTAGCTGTTGGGGCTTTATGCCAGCAGAAAGGGATACCTTAGCTTGATAGGAAGGCCAGCTTTCCCCTTTTTTCTCTGTTTAGAATATTGCAATCACTACCATGCTAATCATTTCCTCAGCTTGATGGAAACAGTATTCCCACATTATAAATCCTTTTGAGGGAGAGAAATGGCACAAGTTTGATCCTGCTTCATCTGGAATCACCTGCCCCATTGGCAAGAAGGCCTGAGAGAGATATTTCTCTTGCAAGAGAGATATTTCTCTTGCAAGTTCAAAAAGTAGGTTCTAATTTAATCATCTTTCTCAGTTGCTTCCTTAGAACGGGTAGCCAGATAACTTGTAGGATCTGTCTAAATGTGGATGCTTTTAGGGGTATCCATTAATATGAGGATCATGGCAAGAGGATCATGGCAAGAGTACTGTTTAATGCCACTGTTTTCTTACAGTTCTATGTCTACTACTTTGCGACATAGTTTTACCCTTTGCATCCTAATATTAGCAATCAAAATACTTTACACTGCAAAACAAGATATATTGTTTCTTAAGATATATTATTTCATTAACAGTTCCAACAGCCATGTAAGATAAGTCAGCATTGTTATCCCAATATTGCTGATATGAGCTAAGGCTGAAAGAATAAGTAGCTCACCTAAGGACAGCAAGTGAGTTGATGCTGAAAGTGAAGTTTCTACTGAGATCTAAGCTCTGGAACTGCAAGGTTAAGCTGTAGGGTAGCCTTCCTTGACTCGGTACCCTCCAGATATTTTAGATTACAACTCCCATCAGCCCCAGCCAACATGGCTAATGGTCAGGGATGATGGGAATTTTAATCAAAAACTTCTGCAGGGCACCAAGTTGGGGGAAGCTTCTCTAGGTATTTTTTCATGCAATAACCATTGCAGTATAGAAATAGATTTGTATGTGGCTGCATTCCTGGACTATTTCACACAGGACCACTTAGTGGCCACTGTATCTATGTGGTACTGGTAAAACAACAGTGGTGTGCATTTTTGTCTACATTTCACATAAGGAAAATTAGCTGCCTGTTGCTATTCTGTTGAAATTAGTTTTGCACAAAAAGTGACAACGTGAGAGAGCCATGAGAGAGTGAGAGAACAGAGCCAAGCTGCTTTTTTTTAAAAAAAAGTTTTGCTGCGTATTTTGCAGGAAGGTGTCCAGTATTCAGATGCTCCCTGAGTCTTTTAATTCTCACATGGTAATGGACTGTACCCTTAGTTACCTATGGAAATATACAATACAAAGATAAGAAATGTAAAGAAACAATCAACAATCTGACAAAGAAAGAAGGAAAGGTTAGTACCTTTATTCCAGCATTTCGCAGCATCTCCAGAGTTGGTCTAACATCAGCCTGAAGTTGATCTTCAACTCCAGTGAGACACAGTAATTCCATTTCTCTTTCCAAACTCTCCACAACTGCTGCCACCTTAAGGGTTCTGTCATGTATACTTAGTTTTGCTTGGTTATATCGATTCTATTTGCAACAAGACAAAACAAAATCTAATTTTGTGGCCTCTTGTAAATAGGAAAGATGCTAAGTGTTCCAGTACTTATTGACAATTTTAAGTTAAGTCATAACCGATTAGAAAAGGACTGTGCAATATGCGACACCTATAGCACTATGCAGTCCATGAACTTGCTTTAGAATCTTGAGATTCAGATATCATCTAAGACGTATATTATTATTTAATTACTGGCAATGAGAAAATACAATAATGCTGAAGACAGAAACCTGAGGCAAATAAAAGGCATCAAAATATGTTACAGCTTTAAGTTTCAATCTTTAAAGTCACACTTATGATTTTTGTCAGCCTGATTTGTGATTTGAGTATCTGATATTCGTAGTACCAAGGGCCTCAGTCAACATAGCTGGCTTCTGGACGTTTCATGTAGTACTAAGTTCTCCCACATTTCCTAACCTGTCACTAAATTCTCAAAAAACCATGTCATAGAATTAACAAAAATTATCCAGACTCAATGGGAGGACAGGGATGTTACCATAGTCCACATACCTAGGGAAATAGTGGCTCACATGAGCAATTCACTTGTGTAAGCAGTGTAACATATAGGAGGGGGATTCACAGATGCTTGCTGTGATTAGAAAGGTGAGGAGACAACGATAAACAGAAAGCTTCTGGAGCAGATCCTCACCTGATTTACAAACTATTATTTGGAATCTTGTAGACCAAAGTAAACCAAACCTTACACAAGGGAGGCAGGGCCACTGCTCAGTGATAGAACACATGCTTTCAATGTATAAATATTCCAAATTCAGTCTCCAGTATCTCCAATTAATGGCTCCCAGGTGTTGGAAAGATCTCTGCATAAGACTATGGAAAGTCCCTGCCAGTCAGAATACTTAATAATGATACAACTCAAGAGAGCACATAAATGGAGCCTAGTCCATAAGACTTATAAAGGTGGACTACAATATGATCATTATCATGTCAAATGTAATAGTGGAAAGCATAATTTTCAATTCTTTCTGGTTCAAATGATTAGTTATCTGACTGGCCAATACGGGAACAGAATGAAGGACTAGGCAGGCCTTTGGTTTGATCCAGAAGAGTTCTTATTTCCTTTGTTCTGTAATTCCCAGGAATTCCAGCAGCAGTGAACACTTCCAAGTATGTTCAGGAGATTCCACTGCTGCTGGAAAGCCTGGTAACTTAAGGAGGACTCCACTGTTCCCAGCTCTCCCCAATTTACAAGTTATGTTTGGGAATATACGTGAAATTGGAAGGCTGGCAAGGAGCTCCCCTGGGCTTCCAAGCTTTCCCAAGAGTATTCTTCAAGAAAACTTGCAAAGACCAAGTGAATGATAAAGCCAGCTAGGGTGGAGCTCATCTATCATTAGTCTACATTAAATAGAGATTATACATGTGAAATTCAGAGAGCTAGTTTTTTAAATAGGAATTTTCTTCTAAAATGTTTGTAGTACTTGGATTCATAGTGGGATGTGTGTGTGTGTGTGTTAAATCCAGAATAGCACACAGAATCAGTATAGTGTGTGTTTTCAGGGTGTTGTTATTATTGTTTTTACCTCAAAATCCTGATATTGTTCTTCTGTTAATGATTTTTTGGCAACGACCAGAGTGCGTAGTCCTTCTCTTGCCATGTTACCGCACTAAAATTGCAAATTAAAACATATAAAACAGCTATGAATCATGCAGAAATGTCTTGATAGGTGTAAGAGCCTCATTCCCCTTAGTTCAGATTTAGATGGCTTTGATGAATACTGATGTTTCATTTGTGACAAGTGCTCTCTTCACAGGCTAGAAATAGAAAGCATTCCTGCATCTGCCCTGATAATATCTACTAACGTTTGATGCAATGTCCTCATTTTACAAGTTTTTCTGCCCCTTGAAGCAGGTGTTACAATAGATGTGGTCCTTTCAAGAGGGATGGGTCCACAAATTGGTACTGAGGGACTACTGTTCCATCCCATGATTTCTGGCCTCTTGGGTGCTTCAAGGTTCCAGCATGTCTCCCATGATTTTTAACATTTACATGAAACCACTGGGAAAAGCTATAAGGAGGTTTGCGCAGAGATGTCACACAGCTCTACCTCTTATTTCCATCTACTAATCTGGGTGGACAGTAGAGAACTTAAAGAGGAGTCTGGAGGCGGTTCTGGATGGATGACAGCCAAGCAATTGAAACCTAATCAAGATCTGATGGAAGTACTATTGGTTGGGAAGACAGCTGATGTGGATGAAGGTTTGCAATCAATTTTGGACAGGGTTACATGCCCTCTAAAAATCAGGTGTGCAGTTTGGAGATATATCTAGAACCAGTGTTATCTATGGAGCTGCAAGTTGACCTTGGTGGGTAGGCATGTCTTTTACCAGCTTATGCTGGTTTTCCAAATGCAACCCTATCTAGAGAAAGCAGACGAGGCCTCAGTTATGCATGCATCAGCTGTATCCAGGCTAGGACTAAAGCAATGTTCTCTTTCAAGTGTTGCCTTTAAAAGACAGTAGAGAAAAGGCAGATGGTGCCAAATCAGCTTCAGCTGATGGGCAGTATAAAGCTGTAATAAATAAAAATAAATAAATTCAGCTACTGAATGCTTGTGAAGCAGTTTGATCATATATAAACAAAGTTTGCATCACTGTACTGATTACCATTAGTTTCCTAATTTAAACCCCTGAACAGTCTGAAATTAGGTTATTTGGAGGACTGCCAACACTGATATGAATCCTCCCAGGCTCTAAGAACAACGCCAGATGCCCTTCTCTTGGGCCTGGCCCTAAGGTCAATCAGGCTAGTGGGTATCAGGGACGACTTTTAAGTGGTGGGCTAAGTAGTGATACTTGCAGAATCCCCTAACCTGCCCCCTACCCCGAAAACTGTGTTTGGCCCCTTCTCTTGTGACCCTAATGCTACTTTTATTCGGCCAAACAGATGTTGATTTTATTTCTGTCACTCTATTACTTTTATTCTGTTTAGGGTGCAATTGTATAAGTTGCACCCTCATTAGAGGGACAAATCAAGTCTCAGAGGCCTTTGAATATCCAATGCCCTACCAGGCTGCTGCTGAAAGGGCAGGAGAAGCAAAATAAGTTATTTCACCTATGCACCCTCTTTTTGTTCATTTCCCATTAGATGGGCGTCTGCAGTAGTAACACTGCCAGGGGTGGGGCTGGAGAGGCCATAGAAAGCACAATACTTCCTGTGGCAGTTACGAGGATGGGGGGCTGTATTATATTATATGGCCTTAGGGGTGGGGGACTCCAAACAATTCTATGTCCCTGGGGACACTTTCCTGGGATCGTAGGATTATTCTCTCCGTTGTTTTCTGTTTAACCTTTTTATTTTATGCCATCTAAAGGGTGGGGTACAAATATATTAAGGAAATGTTTTTCCTATAAAATTATTTCCTATACAAGTAAACCTCATGGAAGTTAATATATTATAATAAAGGGACTAAAGTGTTTCAGATCCTTTAAATGCTCTCATTTAAAGTAATGAAGATGCTGAATCTAAGAAACCAAACAAAATCCTGTAGATCTCTGCATTACTCTTATGACATGTCTCTTAATTTTCACAGGTTTCATTTCCCCCACTTTCGAATTCAGTTTTAAAATTAATTTTATGGGCTAATATATACATGTATCATAATACAAATATGAACTGGTATTAACCTTATTTTATTAACTTAAAACACCAGAATTAAAAAGTAATATAAAACAAGAGTTAATTATTCTTTAAAAAGCTTGATGCTGTCTGTCTAGTGCAAAATGATTATTGATTTGACCCCATAATGCTAAACAAATTAAGCAAGTATTTTACAATTAATTGTGCATCATTATCGCCAAAAGTAATTTTTATGACACTTTATTAGGTCTTCAGGGAGTTTAATTTATTCATGCCCCTGATTAAATCAAACTGCCCGAAGCAGGTATTGATTTATATTGCCAATACCATTATGAACATGTATTGTGTGATCATCACATTACCATGTTGCCTATATGTAAGGTCAAATTAAGACAATTGCTCGTGTCTAGAATAGCAATACAGTGCACTGTATTTAGTTTGTAAAAACACATTTATAGTGTATCTTACAACAGAAATCTAAAATACTTTAAATATCATTTTCAGTTATGCCTGCATTGTCCAAAGTAAAAAACAAAAACACCCTCCTCACTTACCATGCCCAGGAACATGGGTATGCCTAAGGTAGCTTTTGGAACCCAGCGTATATGTTTATTTATTCTGGAGACCATGACAACTCTTTAAAACCTATTAATGCTACACTTAATTGTAATTTCTAATCCAGTATTCTTTTGGTTCATAATTTCTATTTCTGAAATAGACAGATGTTATTAGACTGTTAGAAATTACTATTTTGCTTTTTATTCTTGGATTTCATAGTTCTGCATTTCTTTATGGCAGAGTAAAGCATTTACTTTTTTGCTCAAGTTGAAAGAACTGTCAGATTTCTTACCTCTTCTTCTAGCCAGTCATTATACTGAACGATGGAAGACATTGCAACATCTGCACCTTTCATGTAAAATGTGATTTCACCCGTAGATTCATCCTGAAACAAACAAAAACAAACAAGGGCACAATCTATAGATCTCACAGGCACAGACCAAGGTGCAGAATCTTTCTTAGACACAATTTTCAACTCCTGACTGGAATTTCTAAAAGTCAGGAAATGAAGCAATTGGTATCCCATATATATATATATATATATATATGAAAACTCAGCTTGCAGAACTATCACCTTAGCACTAAATGTTTATTTAGTAAATTATTACAAAAGAGACATGGTATTGGGAAAGATGTATGTGTATTATTAACATCGCTTACTAACTTTTATATTTGAAAAGTTATGCACATTTTAAAAATCACACACTTTCATAATGTTACAACCTGCAAGCCAGATCAAGAAAAAATAGCAACAAAACATACCCTCACTATGATTCCCATTCGTTTGCTCTCGGATGTGAACGGGAAAATTTGCAGAATATAGTATGTCAGAATCTGTCCACTGGGGGTTTTCAGTTGCATTGAAGTCAAATCCCGGTTCACCAAAGTAAGACCAACACTTTCTGTCCATTGCACCAAAGCTACCTAGACAGAGAAATAGGATTGATTGTTCATTATACCCAATTCAAACATAGATATAATGTAGAGCATTTGAAAATTAAAAACCAAAATAGTTTATATACCGTGCCAAGCTAGGTTAACAAAATCCCTTCAGGATGACAATGGGCCTATTCAGACAACAAGCCACGGTTAGGCCGCTAACCCTTTTGAAGCAAATGGTTAGTGAGCATGTTTAAACTGTGCCTATGTAACCACCATGGTTAGGTAGGCTGACCAGACCCCCCGGGGTTTCCCAGTCCTAAACGGGAAAAATGGGCCAAACCGGGGCGACCGGGCCCCAGGGGGCAACCTCCGGGAAACAGCTCGTTCTCCTCCTGCGAGGAGGGGGGGCGGCGCGGCGCGGGTGGGGCGGGCGGCCTGCGCGGGGCGGGCGGCGGCGCGATTACCTGCTGGGGCGTCTGCTTCCCTCCGGTGCTTGGAATCTACTGAGAAACAGGCTTTGCGGCCTGTTCCTCAGTAGCGCGCCGGGTGATGACATCACCCGGCACGGTACTGAGAGACAGGCCAGGAAGCCTGTTTCTCAGTAGATTCCGAGCACTGGAGGGAAGCAGACGCCCCAGCCGGTAAGGAGCGCGGGGCGGGCGGGCGGGCAGCGCGGGGCGGGGGGGCGGCGGGGCTGCGCGGGGGGGGGTTGTTTTGGGTGAGTGGGGTGGCGGGGGGGGGGGTCCGGGATTTTGAATGGTTCACATGACACACTAAGTCGTGGCTCACACAACACACTAAGCCATAATGTTTAGCTCAAAATGCTTGACTACAGTGGCTTAGCATGTCGTCTGAACAGGGTCAATATTAATAAATTCAATATAAACAATAAATAAACAATGTTAATTGTTTATACTGAACTTATAAATAGATATTTGTCCGTTCAGTATAAACAATAAAAATCTCATTTTATATCACTTTTCATATAGCTTTTCCATTAAGAGAACTATTCTGTCTACTGCTGTCCATAGTTTGGAATGGATGGAAGAAAAAATCACTCAGAATGTATTGGTCAATCAACAACCATACATACAAATAGGAGATAAGTCAAAGGAAAATATACAGTGTATAATATTAGAGAAAGTCTAATTGTCAAGCATTAAATGTCTAATATTAATAACAATTTTTACAAATTTGGCTACTAACAAAGTAACATTAATGTTGACCCAATCAAGGCAAGAAGCAATCGGCAATTCATCTGATCTACCAGGAAGTGTCCTTATGAAGGAAACTCTTGTACCCTTTCAAAAATTGCAATAAAAAGCGTATATGCAGATATTCAGTTTCATCCCAATTACAAGGACAAAACCATGAGTGGAATTTCACGATGCAAACTTACTATAGATGGCTTAGCATTACACTTGGCCAAAAAAAGGAGGCTTTTCTATATTCGGCCACAGATAATGATCACAAATGGGGAACACAATAATTCAGGTTCAGAATACGCTAGCCATGAGCCAAAGTAAAGCAGACAGAATGAGAGAAAGACAACACATTCTGTTCATCAGTATCCTGAATCCTTTGCTTAATTTTGTATTTTGCATGTGTGCTATCAAACAGAAGTAAATGTGCTTGGGAAAACAAAAACAAAGAATAGATGTTTGATCAAACAGCCTTCATTCAAGAAGACATAAAGAAGAAATGAAATATTTATATACAACACACACATCAAAAAGCAACAGGATCCTGAGTGAGTGAAAGTGAATATGGTTCAACTTTCCTCCTCAGTTCCTCCCAAATCAAAGGTGCCTCTGCTTTTAAAACTTCTACAGATGGGAAAGATAGGTTGTTATGAGTATACAAAAAAACAAGTAAGGAATTAGAGAAAGTAAATCTTCTTGTCCTCTTCACACCATTTGCATATTCTGATTTTAAAAAAACCCTAACAAACTAGTAGGAAGTATCTAAAACAATGGCAATAGGGAGAAAAAATCTAAAGCAAACAGACTAGGCAATACTGTCCTTTCAGCCGCTTCTTCCATACTAGTGTTATGGTTCACACATGCAAGCCACGCTTATCACATGTTGGACCTAAGAACATAAGATGAGCCCAGCTGGATCAGACCAAAGGCTATCTAGTCTAGGATTCTGCTCCAACAGTGATCAACCAGATGCCCATGGGAAGCCCACAAGTAGAACATGAGCACAGCAGCACTCTTCCAGTTGTGTTCCCTAGAAACTGATGTTCAGAGGCATGCTACCTCTGATAGTGGGAAAAATAAATAGCCATGATTGACAGACTTCTCTGCTCCTTGTTCAGCACTTACATAATACTTTTAGCTGCTCAAAGTATTTCACATTTGTATTGAGATTACTGAAACAAATGCATACAATAAGTTAGCATGGTTATTGTTCATAAGGAACTTGACTCAAATTTCAGTAGTCCACCTCTGTTGTGGACCCTGCCGCCCTACTGCCCTCCCAAAATTTAAAAAAAGGGTTTTCTGGAAAAAGAATGTTATCAGCAGCAGCTACAGAGCACCCCAACAGCCAAATTTAGCTTGTCTGCAAGCTAAATTTGGCACTTGGTAGCTCCAAAGGGTTACATTTAGCTTGGAAACAAAGTAAATTTAATGATTGTAGTGCTCTGTGGTTTGAGCAGTTTGCCTCCAGCTTTATTGGGGGGGCATGGCCTGTGTCCTTTGCCAGGGTCTGGGGGGGCAATAATGGCTATAAAGGATCAAGAGAAGAACTATCTAAACTGAACTGCCTGTAACGATGGTCATTAATTATGTATCAGGATATGGAAGATATTAGTAAGAAATTAAGAAAGAACCCACTGTGAAGTAATTCATGAACAAGGTTTATTTGAGCATGCTAGAAAGAAAAGGCAATCAATTGAAAACAAATGTTGCAGGATATGTCATGACTTTAGGTAATAGTATAAGTGTCAGCGAATTACAACATGGTGAAAAGAAGGCCATAGGAGAGGCAGAGCAAAATAAATACACTTTAAAATGTCATTTTTAGATCCACAAGCAGAAAAGCTTTTTAAAGTTTGTGTAACAAGCCTGCTATATTAGCTGCAAATGATCCAATACTCCAAAGGTTAATTTTCAATTTTCACAGTGAAAGGTTACTATTACATTCTGACCTGTAAATTGCATCTTTCCGTTAATACCCTATCATCACATTTGTGTCCCTTTGCAAAGAGGACTTGAGTGTTCTATATTTGGTGACTCACATCTGTTTATTATTTAGTTTATGCTTGGCTTCACATGCAAGTTGAGTTGGCAGTTTATCGCACAGTCACATTTTAGATAGTTATACCTGTGCACCCAGATAAGGTCAGGAGTCAAACAGCAAAAATCATCAGACTCTTCCATTTATTAGATAATTCCATACTTCAGCATCCAATAATTCCACCAAATGTGTTAATTTAACAACAGTGCTCGGAGAAAACAGAGAAGATACTATATAAACACATAGGTTTGGATCCTAACTTTTCTCTCTGTTCACAGGAGCATTGTGCTCATTAAAGAACCATCACATCAAGAAGAAAAGTTGTAGCCCACTCTTTTGCTTGTTGTGCTGTTTTTCTATTTTAAAGAATAATCCATGTACTAGTGATGTCCAGACTGGACTACTGTAATTAATGTGTTGTGCGTGGGGATGCCTTTGAAGACAGTTCAGCAACTTCAGCTGGTGTAAAATGTGCCGGCTCAAGTTTTGGTCGGGGTGAAGCAATCCGATCATATAATGGCTATAGTAAGCAGATGCACTGGTTACCAGTGTGCAGCTGAGCCCAATTTAAAGTGCTGGGTTTGGCTTTTAAAATCTTAAACAGTTTGGAATAAATTACTTGAAGCACTGCCTTCACCCATATCAGCCTCCCCACACTTTAAGATCACCCAGAGAGGCCCTTCTCATTTGCTCACCTGTGAGAGCAATTAGGTAAACGTCCACAGAAGAGAGGGCCTTTTCCACAGCGGCCCCCAACCCCCACAATGATATGTTTTCAGGGCCTTCTGAAAAGCCTGCCAGGCCCCATTATTGCAGGCTTTTAAGAAGGTCCTGAAAACACAACATTTTATTATGCCTTTCCCCTGATGTTTGCTGTTCCTGCTGCTTTTATTGTGTTAGTGTTTTCATTGTTTTTAATACTGCATTGGTTTTTATTGTTACATGGCCAAGAAATATTTTAAATATAATACGAATACTACTAATAATATTTTTTCTTCTCCTGTGCTGAATCCTCTGTATCCTGCTATGCCCCATGTTGCTTGCTAAAAGGCAAACATGCCCTGGACATGGCCCCTCCAAGGAGGAATTGTCTGCCTGGGAATGGATTCTGCTTATATGTTAATGTACCTCCCCACCCCCACTAGTTATACCCAGATGGAAAAAGTCTTCTAACCAGATGGCACCTCTTAATCCTTTTAACATTCTAATAAAAGATCCAATGAGACATCCGGAAATGGAGACATAACTAATGTTTATATTGTAATAATTAAACCCAGAAACAGGGATAAAAAGAGGGCTAGAAGCTACTGAATTTTAGGAATCTTTTCTCCAAGGAGTCTTCACTGAGACATTACAAGAGAAGTCTTGTTAGTCTCTGCCTTTTCAACCCCCTTTCCTTTGTTGTTAATAGACTTGCTTGCTTACAATGTTTCACTCTCAAGCAGTGCCGATTTAAGGACAGGTATATTTCTTTTACTAACAACTCCTATGTTTTCCCCCAACTGGTCCATTAGCCAGCTGGAGCTCTTTCTCTTCTTAAGATTTGTTACATTTGTCTATCTTTTAACTGAGTTGTGTTGGCTCTGGGGAGATAATGACTGCCTTGGAGCCCTGCCCCACCTCTCATCACCCTTGGGAGCACCTCTATTCTTTAACGTCAAGATAATGACTTGAACCATCCCATCTTTTGGCAATTTGAGAATGAATAGTGTGGCAGAGCAACCATCTTATTATTATTATTTATTAATTATTGCATTTATATCCCACCTTTTTTCCTCCAAGGAACCCAAGGTGGCATACATAATCCTCCTCCTCTCCATTTCATCCTCACAACAACCCTGTGAAGTAGGTTGGGCTGAGAGTCTGTGACTGGCCCAAAGTCACCCAGTGGGTTTCCATGGCCAAGTGAGGACTAGAACCCGGATCTCCCGACTCCCAGTTCAACACTTTACCCACTACACTGGCTCTCTTCTTGATTTTTGAAAATAAAGGCCCTCACCAAAGTCTGAAAATACAAGGTAAGAGCTCCTAAACTCTAAATATTTACTAAACTCCTAGTAAGTCTTTCCTTCTCCACAAATTTCTTGGATCTAAACTTCCTTATCCATATCGCCTCAGAAATCCACTCATTCCCTCTGACAGTATAATTTACATCTCCCCCCCCAGTTCCCATGCAACATGTGTATATAGGTCTGTCAACACTTCATGCATCTGATGAAGTGGACAGTGTCCACGAAAGCTCGTGCTAGAATAAGAGAACAACCCTATGGCCCCTAGACAGCATCTGAGGGACACAGGATTGTTCAGTTCCCTGGCTCTGAGGATGGAGATAGGGCTCCAACCTCAGAGCCAGGAAACCGTGCTCCACAGTCCCTTCCTCTTCCCCTCACAGATGGCACAGAGAAAACAACACTGGCTGCTGCTATTACCTTGCAAATGTGAGCCTGTTCAGGGTAAAAGGGGGTGTGCTGGTGGGCAGGGAGGGGAGGAGACTGGAGACTTGGGAATCCAAGCTATCCCCAGCTGTCCCAGCATCCATCTCCTACTCCCTGATGCCCTCACTAAACGCCTGCCTAGCTAAAATGCAGAGCTCCAAATGCATTGGAGATTTGTAAGCCTCCGGGTTCAGAGGCTTATGAGTACATAGAACAGAACTGATAGGATTGCACCCTAAATTTGTTTGTCATTAGTGTCATTTATGGTATTTTTGACTCTGCAAATGCTGATTTTCATTAAACACTTTAAAGAAACTATTTATTTTTGGATGCTTACTGATAAGACATTTATCACGCAATCATCCTGCCACATTAATGGGGGTCCAGACATTATAGTCTTCCACTGATAACCCTCCTATGTTTTCCCGCCACTTTTTCAGTTCTTTTTTCTTACTGCAAAAATATGTTAAGGGAAAAAAGATGGAATAGGTAAACCATGTCTTCTGATTGGTAGCACTAATGGGTCTGGTAGCACCTGTTATATATTTTATTCTTGATAAAGCATTCTTGTTATTGTTTTTTGAAGATTCTCAACTTTGGCTTTGTTATTCTTCTAAATAAGTAGCATTCACTGACCCAAAGTTTTAAAGATCCCATAATCAGGTGAAGGAAACTCTGGAGGGTCTGGAGGCCAATTTTTGTTCCCCTGGACTCCAGGGGCTGTCCCCCCACCCATGAGTGTCTCTTATTCATGCCTTCCCTCTCTCTCCTATATCCTCTTTCTTTCTTACTCACCACACTGTCATGTTGAAAGAAGACAAATGAGCACAATCAGCACTTGCTCTATGAAGGAATTATTCATTTGATATGTGACCAGTACAGACTTATTCTCCTCTTTGCAATGTAAAATGAGGCCTACCCTATTCTAGCCTTCAGAAGAAAATTTTATTATTTTAATTCATATTGTTATTTTTGTATCATTTTTACTTTACTTCCTCTCACCATAATGTCTTCAGCATAATGTTTCAATACTCCAGGTTTTGGAATTATGGAGGGATTTGAATATATGTAAGTAAAAGTGTAGCCGATAAAGAGCTAGTTTATTCGTCATTAAAATTGTGATTAATCCATCTTCTCTGACCAAAGAGGGGCAAAGGTCTTCAAAGGCTCCTGTTCGTAGCAAACCTCTGAATTACTGGGACTTGTGACCTTTGAACTTATTGCTTTACCTTCTTAGTTTATATCCTTTTATGACTGTTCATTACATTAGTTTAGCATCAGCTTTTCATAATTTACCGAGACATACCATACTTATATGATAACAGAACTAAGCACAACTGGGTTTTATCAGTGGAGTCCTCAACATGTCCTCTTTCCTTGCTATGCTGTAGAGGGCATGAGGAATAGACAAATAAAACTTTCCATTCTTTCAGAGAAAATGAAATATTGATCACTTATCATAAGAAACAATGAGCCTGGCATAAGTAGAGCTCATGCTATGAATACAGAATAAGTTACTTATTTGAAGCTACAGTAGCTACATGCATTATAATGAAGGTTCCCATTGATCTTAATAATTCCATTAAAGTGTGTTATGGACATTTTAATGGTCATGGAGACTGTACAACTTTGAAAATAAAGTCTTCATATTTATTTATTTATTGTGCAGTATTTTCTAGGGATGTGCACTGGATCGGACCCGATCCACGATCCGAGTCCGGTCCAGTGGGAAATCGGATAAATTATCCGATTTCCGATCCCGCAGCTGGATCGGCCGATCCAATCCGAACCGGTCCGAAAAAGCTCCGAACCGGTTCGGCGGATTGGCGGATCGGCGGGCGCCCACTGGCGCCCACCGCCGCTTCCATTGGCGGGCGCCAGCGGGCGCCCGCCGATGAAAGTGGACAGCGGGGGGGGGGGAGGAGGGGGGCACTTACCTTCTCGGCCCGGTGGCTCCCGTCCGGCGCCGGCGCCTACTACTACTAGCAGGCTCCGCGGCCTGCTCTAGGGTGGCGCGCCGGGTGATGTCATCACCCGGCGCGCTACTCTAGAGCAGGCCGCGGAGCCTGCTGGTAGTAGTAGGCGCCGGCACCGGACGGGAGCCACCGGGCCGGGAAGGTAAGGAGGGGGTGCGTGGAGGGGAGGAGGGGGCGCGCGGAGGGGGGAGGGGGGCCCTTACCTTTCCGGCCCGGCGGCTCCCGTCCGGCGGCGGCGCCTACTACTCCCAGCAGGCTCCGCGGCCTGCTCTAGGATGGCGCGCCGGGTGATGTCATCACCCGGCGCGCTACTCTAGAGCAGGCCGCGGAGCCTGCTGGAAGTAGTAGGCGCCGGCGCCGGACGGGAGCCGCCGGGCCGGAAAGGTAAGGAGGGGGTGCGTGGAGGGGAGGAGGGGGCGCGCGGAGGGGGGAGGGGGGCCCTTACCTTTCCGGCCCGGCGGCTCCCGTCCGGCGCCGGCGCCTACTACTCCCAGCAGGCTCCGCGGCCTGCTCTAGGATGGCGCGCCGGGTGATGTCATCACCCGGCGCGCTACTCTAGAGCAGGCCGCGGAGCCTGCTGGAAGTAGTAGGCGCCGGCGCCGGACGGGAGCCGCCGGGCCGGAAAGGTAAGGAGGGGGCGCGCGGAGGGGGGAGGGGGGCCCTTACCTTTCCGGCCCGGCGGCTCCCGTCCGGCGCCGGCGCCTACTACTCCCAGCAGGCTCCGCGGCCTGCTCTAGGATGGCGCGCCGGGTGATGTCATCACCCGGCGCGCTACTCTAGAGCAGGCCGCGGAGCCTGCTGGAAGTAGTAGGCGCCGGCGCCGGACGGGAGCCGCCGGGCCGGAAAGGTAAGGAGGGGGTGCGTGGAGGGGAGGAGGGGGCGCGCGGAGGGGGGAGGGGGGCCCTTACCTGGCCGGCCCGGCGGCTCCCGTCCGGCGCCGGCGCCTACTACTACCAGCAGGCTCCGCGGCCTGCTCCAGGGTGGCGCGCCGGGTGATGTCATCACCCGGCGCGCTACTCTAGAGCAGGCCGCGGAGCCTGCTGGAAGTAGTAGGCGCCGGCGCCGGACGGGAGCCGCCGGGCCGGAAAGGTAAGGAGGGGGTGCGTGGAGGGGAGGAGGGGGCGCGCGGAGGGGGGAGGGGGGCCCTTACCTTTCCGGCCCGGCGGCTCCCGTCCGGCGCCGGCGCCTACTACTCCCAGCAGGCTCCGCGGCCTGCTCTAGGATGGCGCGCCGGGTGATGTCATCACCCGGCGCGCTACTCTAGAGCAGGCCGCGGAGCCTGCTGGAAGTAGTAGGCGCTGGCGCCGGACGGGAGCCGCCGGGCCGGAAAGGTAAGGAGGGGGTGCGTGGAGGGGAGGAGGGGGCGCGCGGAGGGGGGAGGGGGGCCCTTACCTGGCCGGCCCGGCGGCTCCCGTCCGGCGCCGGCGCCTACTACTACCAGCAGGCTCCGCGGCCTGCTCCAGGGTGGCGCGCCGGGTGATGTCATCACCCGGCGCGCTACTCGAGAGTAGGCCGCGGAGCCCGCTGGTAGTAGCCGCCGGCGCCGGACGGGCCGAGAAGGTAAGTGGCGGGGAAGGGGGCTTACCCCCCCCCCCGGAGCCGTCCGCTTCTATCCGCTGGCGCCCGCGGGCGCCAGCGGATGGAAGCGGGCGGCCCCAGGGGGGGTAGGGAGCGCGGGGGAGGGGGTTTACCTGCCGGGGCCGTCCACAGCGGACGGCCCCGGGGGGGGGAGGGAGTTAGGCCCCCCCTTACCCACCCGCCGCCATTTTTTCCTCATAGACTTGCATTGCAATGCAAGTCTATGGGGAAAAAAATGGCGGCCGATCCAAAAATGTACGATTTTTGGGTCGGGATCGGACTCGATCCGGTCCGGGGGGCCTCCGATTTTGTCCGAACCGGTCCGGGACAAAATTGGAGGTCCCGATCCGGGTCCCGATCCGATCCGGGGGGTCCGTGCACACCCCTAGTATTTTCAGTATCAATACTAGAATAGACTATGGAAGAACAGACTATGTCTGAACTACCTATTTATTTTCTTTATTGTCTGTTCTGAACATTTTGTGCAGTGTTAGGCTATATGGAGCAAATATTCTAAGAATGTTAATATATGCTATCATATATCAAAAGATTATTCGATGGTTTAATAAATGATCAGAACCTAATGCATTGATAGATATCTGATGAGCCTGGGTTTGTTTTATTTTTAGGTTTATAGCTTTTTAAAGTTATTACAGTGGTTTTAAATGTATGTGAATATTAAGTGTATATTGTATGTTTTTGCTGTTTTATTTTTTGTATATTGTTTTTAATTGTTTTAATCTTATGTAAACCGCCCAGAGAGCTTCGGCTATGGGGCGGTATACAAATGTAATAAAATAAATAAATAAAGAAGAACCTAATGCATTGAATGCATAAAACCAGTCTGTCAAATGATATTATTACTAATTAACCAAATAAGTTTTGATAGGTCAACAATAAGGTTAAAAAGAAAACATCAATTGAGCTATTTTCCTAAATAAAGCTCCAGGGTGCAATATTCACAGTACTTTATTCAATAAAAATGCTTTTAAAATGGTACTTTTGTGATTGGCAAACATTGGCATCATCCGTCAAACTAACTGCAAGTAAGTTCAATACACTAAATAAAGAACCATTTACATTATTTTCCTTAGGCTCTAATGATCTGCAAGTATTGCATCAATAGAGCTCTTAAAAAATTATGATCAAGACCTTCTGGTCTTTTCAGTTCTAGGTTTCTTTTCAATAAATGTAAATATTTTCACAGCTTCATCTTTAACAGATATTTTTAATCCTTAAGAAATGTCAATTTTACACAAATTTCAGGAGACTGATTTTGAGAATCATAAAGTAAAGCTGATGTTCAGGATTGTCAAAGATTTTGCCTAAATTTATCTAAAACAACATTAACAATACATTTATGCATTATTTAAAATACTTTTGGGCTGCCTTTCAGGACAGAAGTCCTCCCACAATGCAGCTTACAGCAATAAAATGCATTAAAAATACATTTTAGAAATTTAACTGTTTGATTATATTGTACTCTATATTGTTTGGTGGGGTGTATTAATTTATCATGGTTTTCGTTTAAAAACACAATTGTAACAGAACAGAAAAAAATGCAGGAAAGAGGAAATTTTAACAGTTTTCAGGAATACCTACTATGATTCTTGATAGCACTGTATAGTCCTGTACAGTTTTTGTCTTGTTACTTCTGCTAACAGCAGGGAGCTAGGGGCAAGCAGAGGTGCCACACACAAAGCTGGGTAATAAACAGGCAACTCTGATTGAATTCACAGTTTTCAAGGTTTGGTGAGAAGTCAGTACACAACTTTAAGTGCTGACAGGAAATATATTGCCCTACCCAGTTTGCTGAGGAAAGCCAGGAAACAAAGTAGTGTTTGTCAAATATTGGGCCTCTTCCTCGATCCCTCCCCTTTATATATGCAGGAGGAAGATCATGGCAGAGCAGACTCCATCCTGGTTTGCTCCCCTATGTCCCTCATCCCACTTTTGAATATTCTACTTTTGAGTCTAGCTCCCTCAAAACGGCTTTCAAATCAAAATGGCTTTCAAAACAATAATGATTAAGATCCATAAAATACAACAGAATTAAATACAATGTAATATACACAAACAACTAAAATGACAACAGAAGTGATACAAGCAATCTACCAAAAAGCCAGCTATCAGATAATCAACCTCAGACTATCCCTCTAAAAGGAAGGCTTCCATAGGGCTCGTGCTGCCAGAAAAGCTCTGCAAGCTTGTGCATACCTGCTGAACCTAGGAGGCAGAGCCATTCAAAATAGTGTCTCAGATACTTTGGACAAGGTCTCAGGTCTACCACTGTATAGACTTTGTTACCTCTACTCTGCCCAAAGCCAAAATTAAATGAAATTAGGTAAGTCCAAACCCCTTTGAAATGGTAACATATCATTTTAAAAGGAAAAACATTAATTTTTTTCTTTGTGAATTCAATGTTACAAATTATTACTGAATTCTATAACACAATGCACAAATGTGATGTATATGTTTCCTTTGCTGTAGTTTTATATGTTTTTTCAAAACAATCATTCTTCAGCTATGACCCATCCCATCCATACACTTCCTTCCTCAGATACAGCCAACCCATTGATGATAAAAGTAAAGATTATCACATATTCCACCAACTATTTAGGAGATGTATTTCCTTTGAAAAACCAAAATGTTGTACAGTTTATAAAATACGAATGGCAATTACATCCTAAATATTTGAAACTACATTATCTACTTTTGACAGGCAAATAATAGTTGCAATGCCATATCATCAATGCTTGTTCCGTCGTAGTATTACTTTTCTTTATTCTAAGTACCTGCTATGTTGGTATGGCAAACAGAATCCAGG
The DNA here is from genome assembly GCA_029215795.1 of Anniella stebbinsi. NCBI lineage: Eukaryota > Metazoa > Chordata > Lepidosauria > Squamata > Anniellidae > Anniella > Anniella stebbinsi. The sequence goes on from JARDYH010000006.1 coordinate 41,646,898, forward strand.
TACTTGTTATATCTTCTCTAGCAAGTGGTAAATTTAAATAATCACAATTTAGCTGAAAATATAAATATTATTATGGCAGCCTTACCTCATCAGGGCTAGAAGCTTGATAAGTTCTATTTTCATCACTGAAATCCTGATCTACCTCGGCATATTCTGTTTCTCCAGTCACTCCTGTTCGGGATTCATACACAGGTGTAACATTGTGACACAATGCAATTGCTTTTACTGCTTCATGTATTCGACTGCTGACAGTTTTGCGGACTTTCGGCGCAGAAGACTGCATCTTTCTCGAAGGTGTTGAGCTGGTACTGTTTCCGCTAGATTGGGAATGCATCTTTGAAATATAAATATAATATCCAGATAAGTAAAAGAAAAATCCAACTCATAACAATTACAAAAGTATCAGCTTAATTTTTTGGTTTCTTGCTTGGAATGCCTGAATTTCTTTAGTTTTAAGATCTTTCTTTACATTATTCCCTTTCTGAATCACAAAATGTGTTTGAGTCCTCTTTATTAAGCTTCACAAGTTTCCCCCAGGCTTATATTTTTATATTTCCATAAAATGGATATGGATATATATTCAGACAAAGACTGGGTTTGCACGACATGTTAAGCCATGATATTTTATTTTTCAGAATAAACCACAATGGTTTATCGTGTCCTCTGCATGGGTTTTCCCCCAAAACACAGTGGTTTATTTAATAATAATAATAATAATAATAATATTTATTTATTTATTTATAGCCCGCCTCTCCCTTCGGATCGAGGCGGGGAACAGCAACAATATAAAACACAAAAATCACAACAGTTAAAATCTTAAAAGCAAGAGAAAAATACAACATTAAAAAAATCTTAAAATTCATCTGGATAGGCCTGTCGGAAGAGGACAGTCTTCATGACTCTCTTGAATTCATGAAGACTGTCAAGTTGTCTAACCTCCTCCGACAGACCATTCCATAGTGTGGAAGCGATGGAAGAGAAGGTCCTCTGGGTAACACCCGCCAGCCTAGTTCTGGCTGGCTTGAGTAAATTCTTCCCAGAGGACCTAAGTGTGCGGGGCGGATTGTACGGGAGAAGGCGATCCCGCAGGTACCCTGGACCCAAACCATGTAGGGCTTTAAAGGTAAATAACCAACACTTTATACTTCGCCCGGAAACTGATTGGCAGCCAATGAAGCGATTTTAAAACTGGTGTGATGTGATCACCTCTAGATGTACCGGTGACCAACCTGGCTGCCATATTTTGAACAAGTTGAAGTTTCCGGACTAGGCACAAAGGTAGCTCTATGTACAGCGCATTGCAGAAGTCGAGCCTCGAAGTTACCAGTGCGTATTGTTATCGTATTGTCTGGTGCTCTGCAATGGTTTAAACAGATTGCCTACAGAGTCCCATGGCAAGAGTAGGCAAAACTGCTTCCACCGCTCTGCTCCTCTCAGCTAATCTCTCTTACCAAGATCTCTCTAGCAACAGATTGCGCTGCAGTCCCTCTCCGCCTGTCTCCACCCTCCCTCATCGCTCCCTCAGCGTTGTGCTCTGTAAACTTCCAAAGCAACTTTCGGCCGCGATACAATCCTCATGTTCCCCATGAAGCAGCAGAGCCATGCAGGGTTTTAGTTGTGCATTGGGTACCTTCCTACGAGAGGAACCAGAATATGAAATTTCTTCCCCTTCCTGCCAACTGTCAAGGCTTTAGAGTTGCTACCCCCTATTTAGTACAGAGGCAGAGCCGCCACAGGTTTTTAGTTGTACATTAGATACCTCCCCACAAGGGGCATCTCTGTAGATGAAAAGCAGTATGAAGCAAGCCCACTTTTAACTCAGCTGAGTTAGAGCTTGGGAAGTGGGGCAACAGAGGGTTAGAGCTTGGGAAGTGGGGTGCACCTAGCCAATATGAAAACCACTTTGCACCGAAAAGGCGGTGGGGGCTCTAAACCCCTTCAAAATTGGCAGAAATGGGATGAGATTTCATGCACAGGAGAGACCAGAGAGAAACTCTGCAGATGGAGTGGTGCAGGGGAGGGGGCGAGGGGCAAAGATATGAGACAGCTGAAGACTTCCTCATGAAAAGCTGACCAATCGGAGGGAGGCAAATGACGTAGTGGTGGTGCGAGGGCTGGGGGAATATGGTTTCCACCATGGAGGATACCTGGGATACCTACAGATGGAGGGATGAGGGGGTAAAAAAAGCTACACACTGCAGCTTATTTGTCTGATCATGCGATGGGCACAGTGGCCTATTTTTCAAAATTAGCTGAGAAGGTTATAAACCACCATGGCTTAAAGTGACATACGGATCCACCCAAACTCTTCCCATTCACTTCCACAATCATTCTCCCCCTTTTTGAGTGAGTAATGACAGTACAAATTACACTGAGTATTAGGTCACACACTTCCTTATATGAAGGGGAGGGGAGAGGGAAGAGAAGATTGCACACCACTCTTTCACCATGCTGGGAGTATCTTCAGTTGTGCCAATATGCAAACCAGATTTTAGGTAGTTTAGAATTTCTTCTTTAGGGCAACTTCCCATGTTACCTTTCCTGAGATGTTCTTAAGAGTGATATTGGGAAGTAGCAGGAAGACAAGTTGACAGAGGTTTAGAAACATTTCTGTCGGGAGTTATGTTGAGAATCCACACATTACAAAAGCTCAGAACATTTGGTTGTTTCCAACATGTGCCTTAAAAGTATAAGCTAGAAAAAGCAATATGGGAAGCATCTTTTAGACATGGGGGATCCTCATCCATTCAAATCAACATGACACATTTTTTTTCCTTTGATGGAATATGGATTGCACCTTGAAAGTACAGGTTTTGACTGGCTGCTAGATTTTATTGTTTTCCAACATCAAAGTAATGTGTCCAGACAGGGAAAAACTCCTCTTGTAGTCACAAATGTGTCCATTAAAAGGCAGGACAATGCATGTTAATGTCATTATTTCTTGAAGAGATATCTTTGGCTAGTATTACAAGACAATTCCTCTCACCTCACTAGTATTATCAAACTAACTTTTTGTTTTCTACCGGGTAACACCAGTGAAACCCTTTTTGGCAAGCAAGCATTTCTTTTTGACTCCATGTACTGATCCACTGAACCGTGAACATTCTGCCCATCAAATTACAGTGTAGTCTAATAAAGGGTTTAACTTTCTGATCATCTGGCACTGTTTTTTAGCTACTGCTTTAAACCGTTGCATTTGCATTCTGTTAACCCTGATACCATTATAGCTACAAATAAATGAAACTGATTTACTTCTTCTGAATTATGTTATGTTTATTGATGCTTGTATAATTTAATTTCACACAAATTCCATTAAAGATTATGCCCTCTATCACAAAATGCTTCCAGTGGGGAAATATAATCAGGTTATAATAGATTTGTGCGTTGCATTAGAGTGGACCCACTCGACTATTGTCATCTTAATAATAAAACTGAGCACAAACAAGGGGGAAAAATCAATGCCACACAAGAACCACTGTATAACTGGCTGCTTTAATAATGATTGCTTAAATAGAAGAATGCTCAATACATACTTTTGGAAGCAACTATTAAACAGCTAGCTATTTTTCTATGGGAAGCTATTTCTCAATTTTTCATACTTAGAAAATATGGCAGAAGTGAATTTGTTACTATGGCATTTAGAATTGAAAAAAAAGAAGCTGTCTTAATGAAAGAATTCCTCCCAAGTGCAAGAATCTACACTATTGTTTTAAGTAAAAGTTTTAGTTTAAAATATGCTAAATTCCTCCACTCTGACCCTCCATCCCTCATTGCAAAGTTTAGGGTTTGTGAAAGAGAATGGAAAATTATCATGTGAATAAAAGTGGCCTTTGTGCCCAGTCTTTTTAGCAAGTACGAATCTCCCCCTTTTAAACTGGCATGAACATGTGGTATATTATGACTTACATTACATGGGGAAAAATTGGTCTGATAAAGAGGTTATAACTTCATAAACATGTGTCCCACTTCAGCAAACACAATCTAGTCTACACACAAGGATCTGAATGCTTTTAATTATAAGTTGAAACCTGGTAAAATAGATTATGTTAGAGTTGGGTCATGGCAGCATTAATCACTCGTCCATTGTAGTAAATTTCATCAAAACAGTTAGAACTTGCCTAGCTGGTGCAGCACGGGAACTGTGAGTATGATGAACCATGAGCCAGGAGGTCTCCAGTTTAAATCTCTGCTCAGTCATGAACACATTGGGTGCCTCAAAGAAACCACTATTTCAGTTCTTTCCCACATTTGTATGTCACGATTAATATTTTACATAGCTGTTGTAAAGATTTCTGAAATGATCGATGTGGAATTATCTGAGCACAAAGCAAAACCACCAGACAATGACCTTGTTCAGATGACGCGCTAAGCCAAAATATTTTGAGCTGAACATTATGGCTTAGTGTGAACCATGATTTAGTGTGTCGTGTGAACCATGGTGGCTACATAACCATGGTTTAAACACGCTCACTAACCATTTGCTGCAAAAGGGCTAGTGGCCTAACCATGGCTTAGCGTGTCATCTGAACAAGCCCAGTAAGGATTGTCATCAAGATTTAATTTCCCCATATATGTGTGTGCATGTATAATATGTTTAAAATACGGCAGCCAGGTTGGTCACCGGTACACCTAGGGGTGAGCATATTACACCTGCTTTAAAATCACTCCACTGGCTGCCAATTACTTTCCGGGCGAAGTAGAAAGTGTTGGCTATTACCTTTAAAGCTCTACATGGATTGGGTCCAGGTTACCTGCAGGATCACCTTCTCCCATACAATCCACCCCATACACTCAGGTCCTCTGGGAAGAATTTACTACAGTCAACAAAAGCTAGGCTGACAACTGTTGCACAGAGGACCTTCTCTTCTGCCGCTCTCAGACTGTGGAATGGCCTGCCGGGAGAGATTCTCTAACTTAACAGTCTTCCAGAATTTAAGAAAGCTATAAAGACTGATCAGTTCATGCAGGCCTAACCTGTTGAATTTTAGGAGTTTTATTGGTAGTTTAACAATGTAGTAGTTTTTATATGTTTTAATCAGTTTTATGTATTTTATATCATGTGTTTTTAATGTTGTTCCCCACCTCGATCCAGAGGGAGAGGCAGGTAATAAATAAATAAATAAATATTATTATTTATAATCACTTCAGTTCAAGGCTTGATAAAAACCTAGAGAGGTTTGTAAAAAAATAATAACTGGCATGAAGGAATTGATCTTTTTTTTAAAAAAAACCTTCCGATAAAACCTCTGACTTTTCAGCAACTACATCACATTTTTGTTTAAACTCTAATCAGCACTCTCAGCAACTTCTGCTAAAGGAAAATAGCAAACATAGGAAAGGGAGAGCAGGGCCAGAGCACAAAATGAGGATGAAGCACTCCAGCTTTTATATAATGATAAACTACATCCAGATCATAAACCATTAGCCATATGATACACTCTCTCACTCAGGGATATCCCCTCTGCCCTGCTCTCCTCCTGCATCCACTGATAGGCAGCAATGGGACCTGGCAGTAACTGCAGCAAATACAACCAATCATGTCACTTGAGCTTTTGCTGCTCAGCTTGTGAGTCACTCCAAGCTGAGCAGCAGAGGCTAAGGCTGGACAGGTGGAAAAGCAAAATGCTAGATTCCACTGTAGTGCTCTAATGGCAATACTGGTTGTAAGTTTAAATCATTCTGATGACCTTAGACCAGGGGTAGGCAACTTGTGGCCCTCCAGATGTTCTGATCTACAACTCTCATCAGCCCTAGTCAGAATAGCCAATGGTGAGGGATGATCGGAGCTGTAGGTCAAAGTATCTGGACGGCCACTAGTTGCCCACCCCTGCCATAAATTAATAGTAGGCTAGTTTGGGCTGGTAGGAGGAATGCTGTGGTAAGACAAGAGAACTCACATGGTTACCATTATAGTGTTTCAAGAGGCACATAATTTCTCTGCCATCTCTCTGGTGAGACAGGCGGAAAAATCTTGCCATTGTTGCTGCCAGATTGGTGAGAAAACAACAGCACTGCACCAAGTTTCATCATCCCAATATTTACCATTTTATTAAGCTGAAACTTTGTCATCAAGAACAATTCAATTCCTTTATGCAGGTAATTTCACATAACTTTGAAATATTTTTGATCATGTAATTATGGGCCTCTTCACACAACACATTAACTCACATTCACTGATTGAGTGTGGGTTGTCTTGAACCATAGGTTGTTTTCAACTGTGGTTTGTTTGAACTCTGGATTATCATGTTGTTTGAACGCAGGCAGTGTGTCTTGTTAATCATGCAGTGTGGTTTATTTTCTTGAACAAGCCACCTTGAGAACCCATAGTTTGTTGTTGGGTTGTTCAGGATGGTTAATAAGCCACTCTAGCTGTGTTCAGACAACACACTAACACACAGTTCAAGCATGTTATGTGAAGAGCCTATAATTATAATCTAAAACAAACAAACAAGCATTGTGATTATTTCACAGTACATTATTTTTAACCTCTTTTGGGCTCTATTAAAAGAATTACGGTGATATTAAGGAAAGTGATAAGCACAAAATACCTGAGAGTAGGAATTGATAATATGATTTTGAATTTCATCCATTGTGTCGGTTCCATATGACACAGTGCCTAGGTGAAGCCGCTTAAATATCATCTCATTCTGGGTCAATGTACCTGTAACATAAACATGAACATCAAATAATACAGAGTTTCTTGATGGGAACTTTTTAACAGCTCTACAGATCATCCAATTTTATTGTTTTAAAAGTCTCAGTAAGTCAACCAGACCCTCTGCATATCTGAGTTGAATAAATGAAGTCAGAAAGCTGCTGTGGAATTAGGTTCGGATATAAAGTAAAATTATCAACCTCCAGTATTCTTAAGATAGCTGAGCTGAATAGCAGAGACTTCTGAGGGAACTAGAAACTGAACTCAGCTGAGAGCTCTACTGACTGCATATACTATAATCATCATCATCACCACCACCACCACCACCACCACCACCATAACAGGAGGATGTAAAATTCTGGCAGGAATGGACTATACAGACAGACACAATACAGCTGCAAAAATAATTCACCAACAACTGGCTATCAAATTCAACCTTATCAAACAATCTACACCATACTATACATACTCACCCGAAACAATCTTGGAAAATGCAGATCATAAAATATACTGGGACAGAACAATTCATACCGACAAGACAATACCCTGCAACCGACCAGACATAACAGTCGTAGACAAAAAAGAAAAACACACATACTCATTGACATAGCAATACCGAATGACAAAAATGTTGATGAAAAGGAAGAAGAAAAGAGAGACAAATATACACTGCTGGCCATGGAAGTCAAAGAACTATGGCATCAGGAAAAGTTCACAATTATTCCGTTAGTCACCTCAGTGACTCACATCAAAAAACTATACAGAAAACCTTCAGAAACTGGGCTTACCAAAATACATCCACACCAACATCCAGAAAGCAGTCATACTTAAAACATGCTCAATTGTCAAGAAATTCCTGAATCTGTAAAAGACAACATGACTTGGCAAAGCCTGTCATGTCCGTCTAGAAAAACCGCCACAAGCGAGAAAGAGAATAATAATAATAATAATAATAATAATAATAATAATAATAATAATATTTCTTATCCGCCTCTCCCTCTGGATCGAGGCGGGGTACAACAACAAATACAAAACACCAATATATATAAAAAAAATGAATACATTATTAATTCACTACTGTACTATGTGTCAAGCTTGTGGGTTCCTAGTCAACAGCTGATTGGCCACTGTGTGAACAGAATGCTGGACTAGATGGACCCTTGATATGATCCAGCAGGACTCCTCTTATTTTCTTATGAATGTAAGTACCACAAAAATTAGGAGAATACATCCTGTTTCTATCTGTACTATATTTCATGCTGGATCAGACCAAGACACCAAGAACCTAAGTAGTCCAACATTCTGTTCCCACAGAAGTTCAGCATTCTGTTCCCACAGTTCCCAGGTGAAAACAGGTGCCTTATGTAAGCTCATAAGCAGGATATGTCTACAATAACACCTTCCAACCAATATCCCTAGGAAGTGGTATTGAGAGGCATATTGCCACTGATACTGAAGGTAATACATAGGCATCATGACTAGTAGGCATCAGTAGCTCTTAACCATGTGAACATAGATGCAAATTCCTGTCCCCCTAAGATGGACTAGATCCAGATGGACTAGATCAGAAATTCTGAGTTAGATGTGAAACATATATTCTTGAAATCATGTTGAAAATCTAAATTATTCATCCACATACACAGACTTCCTAGTCCAGCACAAACAAACGTAAGACTCTCCTTCCCGCCCTCCACCACAAGAAAAAGAAAAAGAAAAACAAAGAAAAAAGAAAAGAAAATAGCTTCCCCTCACTTACCCAGTTTGCATGATCACAGCAGCTTCAACAAGCCACAATGGCTTGTTGAAGCCACAGGGTGTGCCAGGCACTATTTGCTTATGGCCTGTTGTTGGCTTACTTGAGGGTTGTTTACAACCTCAAACAAGTCATGCTGCCTGGGTTTGGACAACATGGCAAGCCACACATGGGTAGTTAATAAGGCAATGCCGTCTGGCACGTGCCATAGCCCAAACAAGCCACTGTTTAAGCCACAGTGATCATGAGAAACAGGCTACAGTATCACAAGCTTCTTTTTAAAGCATCGTGGATAGAAAAAATACAAGTAAACCAAAATTCCATAGTGAATACACACATTTTTTTCACATACGAAATATTGTTCAAGTTCTGTTTCAATCAAAATTTAATTTTATGGATTTGATGCAGTCTACTGTGGCTGCAGAACCTATGCTGAGAGAGATATCCATAGAGTATAACAGCCCAGTTTTCACACACACACACACACCTTGCTGCACATGCATTCAGCAGACTATTATGGATAATGGGGAACCCTAACCATATTTGCCCTATATCTATCCAGCCCTCCCCAATCTATTTATCAAGGTTTGTGAATTTCAAGCTCGCACTCTTTAACTGAGCGAAGAATTATAGTTGGACAGGGATATGAAAAGTGTGTCCAGAATCCTACTTTCCCATAATAGTCAGGTGAGTGCCAAGTACCTGTGTGTGCACATATCAAAGAGGTGAAGCTAATTATATGCATTGTTATAGATGATGAATCCATAGTTGACTAGCTATTTTAGTTGTATCAGTAAATCATCAGAAACTACATCACATTTACTGATGCAAATAAAGTAACTATTTGAAAAATACTACCTAAAGTGGACAGGCAAATGTTTATACACATCTGCAGAAACACACATTTGAAGTTATTAGCACTAACTGATCAGCTACATTGTTCAGACTTCAACAGGGGATCCAACTCAAAGATTGGGTTTGGACAATCAGCAGGGAATCGTCCTAACTCGATATGTGGTTTGTTTCCCCTGCAACCAGCATTTCTCTAACTACCCGTGCCGTGTCACCCAAATCCAGTGAGTGGTGCAGCAGAGGTGGCCTCTTACTCATCCTACAATCCATGTATTCTTGTAGGGGCTGTGGGGTGGGTGAGAAGCCACCCCCACATGGTGTTGGTAATTAGGAAAATGCCAGTCACACAACCGGCATGCACAGGGGCAGGGGAAATAACCCATACTACATTGTTTCCACTGCTGATTATCCGAATGTGACCAATAAATACTGCAATCCTTAAAATACATACGCATGTTATTTTCATGACTTTTATGGTAGATTTCACAATTTTACTGATTCACTGTCTACCTACAACATAGAAGGATGTATACAATTGTTTTCATTTTATTTATTTATTTATTACATTTATATTTCAGCTTTCATCTAAAGAGCTGAAGAAGGCATTAATATTGTATTCAAACTATAAGGCACTCCATGCATTTACAAAATATTCACTTCAGTGGATTCATGGAGAGAAGAGTTCATTCTGTCCCTGGAACGGATTGATTCAGCAAAGGCTTCCACTGGAGGAAGAGAGAAAAGCAATTTCCAACTATTTTTCTTCCCTCTGTAGTTCCCCTGTGCCCCCCTCCACTACGCATACTGTGCCAGAGGGTCCATGAATTAAGATCCAAGCCTTTAAAGATCATATCAACATTAATCGAGAATTGCAGAAAAAAGAATTTTGACATGAGCAAATATACAACGTGTTTCTCTCAGCACAAATCTGAAACACTACTTGGGAAAATTTGTGAAAAAAAGTCCATGTAACAAATATAGCAGATACTGCATTGTCTCAAACAGGTCACTGGAAATTATCACCACTTCCCATTTCAACAAATTTAGCCTATAATCGGCACTAAGCCTTGAATTTCAGAATCAAAATAAATAGTATGCTTTTAGAGATCACTTCCGATCTGTAAGAAACTATAGGGTGTCAGTCAAGGAGTGACATTATGTTCACCACTGTCAACAGTGACATCCTTGATTCCAAGAAAGCTTTAATTGAAGGGTGGGTGATGCAGGGTGCAATGATGAGACAGAGGCCAGAAGTCATCACTGGACAGGTTCATCTGCTAATTCAGTCAAGGAAGTTTGTATACCATGTTATTTAATCCTCAACACAGGGTGAATGATCCCATTCTTTGAACTATGGTAAAATTGCTTTGCCATTTAACAATTCCTCAGGATGTATTTTTAATTACCTTTATTCCCCCCCTTTATTTTTAAGTGTACCAATATCTCATTATTAAAAAGTAAAGAAAAATAAGAGTGGTATTTTTAAAAAGCATTTTTATACAAGTATGGCTGAAGATTACTAACATAATCCATAGCTCAAGACCCTTAGAATAGAAAATAATCCCTTCTGCATGCTGGAGACTTATTTTTGATCTCATGCTCTCTTTCACTATGTCAGTTAAACACAGCAAGTCTTAGGAAAAAAGGAAGCTGAAGCACTGAATACACTATAATTACTGTTCAGAGATTAGATATTGTTTAGACAGTTAACACCCAGCCTTTGCAACCAAAAGGGGACACCTCTGTGCGCTTGAAGTACATTCATGGCTGCTGGATTAAAATATTTCTTTCCAATTACTTTCCACATACTCTATCAACAGGACTTCTGCAGTTTCTTTAAGTAAAGCATCAATCACTACATACTGTGATCCTGCATCCAATTATGTGCACTGTTAAAAGTGAAACAAATGGCTATAAACCTATGAAGTGTTTTTATAAACCTTCCTAAGGTGCCAGCGTTGAACACTTGCAGATATGCTCTGGGTGCCTATTCCATAAAACTGTGGGGCCATCACTGAAATGGTCTTGCTATGACAGCCTGTAAATCCAACCTCCTTAAAGGGTGATATGCAAAGCAGGCTTTCTTCAGACAATTTCAGCAGATGTAGGTCGAGAAGTGTTCAGAGCCCAGAACATATACAGCTTTACAGGCTAAAGTAATACCTTAAATTGTCCCAGGAAGCAAACTTAGCAGACACTGGCAATTTTACTTATGAACAGAGAGAAAATGAACTTCAGAAGGCATCACTTTTCGCATAAAATCTTTAAATGTAAGGTAGAATTTCTTATTGAACCAGTAAGCAAATTATACCAGATCCAGGGACTATTGTATACTAAAAAACCAATAGTTAACAATTGTTCAATGTCTTTGAGGGACAATGTCCTCCTCATGTACATGCATGCCTTAAGGAGGAGGGCAACCCACTCAGTTATCCCTCTAGATGATTACAGAAGCAAGTCATAATCAATGGAACATCTACAGCATGGAAGAAGGACTGGCTGCATAACTAAAGGGATGACAACTCAAAGAAATGCAGGTTGCTTACCTGTAACTGTAGTTCTTCGAGTGGTCATCTGTGCAGTCACACACTATGGGCTCGCGCCGGCGCCGAGCCTCTTTCCGGAAACTTCTAAAGCCTAGACTTTTGGTGGGAAGCCCTCCCCCCACCGCCCTATCGCACATGCTCGGGTTCCCGCCTACCTCAGTTCCTTGAGACCGAACTTGCCTCGCGAACTGAATAGACAATTTAGAACAAAAAGCTAAAGTTGCATGCGAGCGATAAACTCTTAGACAAGTGTGTTAGGCGAGGTCTAGAGGGGACGGTGGGTGGGTTGTGTGGCTGCACAGATGACCACTCGAAGAACTACAGTTACAGGTAAGCAACCTGCATTTTTTCTTCGTGGTCTCTATGCATCACACACTATGGGCGAATAACAAGCAATCACTTACCGGAGGAGGGTAGACTTCGCCACGCCTTATTGGAGGATTGAAGACAACACAACACACCCAAAGAAAGCGGCGTCCCTGGCCCTGATGTCCAATTTATAATGCGTTATGAACGTAGAAACATTAGACCATGTAGCAGCCCTGCAGAGCTCAGGTAATGGGATACCTCTGTCCAGTGCCGTAGAAGTCGCTAGAGCACGAGTGGAGTGAGCCTTGAGAAGGCTTGGCGGTTCTTTGTGCATTATTTGATAAGCCAAAGTAATTGTTTGCACTATCCATTTTGCAAGCCTATGGGTAGAGACGGCTTGGCCTTTCGCTTTCCCTCCATAACAAATGAAGAGACGATCTGATTTGTGGAAAACTCTGGATCTGTCCTTATAGAAAGCCAGAGCCCTTCTGACGTCTAGGGAATGAAGTCTGGTATCCAGAGGGTCTGTAGATGCTTGAAAAAATGATGGCAGGACGATGTTCTGGTTCATGTGAAACGTTGTCATGACCTTCGGTCGGAACGACGGCCCCAGCCGAAGTACCACTTTATCTTTGAAGAATTGCGTGTAGGGTGGATCTATCATAAGAGCGCAGAGTTCAGAGCTCCTCCGTGCTGATGTAATGGCCACCAAGAATGCGACCTTAAAGGTCAATAATCGCATATCGATTGTGGCGAGGGGTTCAAAGGGTTTGGAAGTCAAAGCTGTAAGTACCACTGAGAGGCTCCATTGTGGAATCAAGGGCCGAATAGGCGGGTGCAGGTTGTGAAGTCCTTTGAGGAAACATTTGGATAGCGGGTGTGCGAAGACGGAGAAATTGTGAATGAGGTCGTGTCTTGCAGAGATCGCAGCCAAATAAACCTTTACAGATGATCGTTTTAGGCCCTTCTCATGAAGCGAATTCAAAAAGAGCAATATGTCCAAGATTCCGCATGAATGTGGATTCAACCCTTTCGTGGTGGCAAATTGCGAGAATTTTCCCCACTTCCTATTGTAAGAGATCCTTGTGCTTGGTTTTCTGGCCTCCTGTAGGATAAGCTTTACCAGAGATGGTAGGTTCAATCCCTGCCAATGGGCCGGATTCGCCACGCTGTGAGTTTTAATTTGTGTAGGTCCGGGTGGAGAGTCAGGCCGTCGTTCATTGAGATTAGGTCCGGGCGTAGAGGCAGGTGGTAATATTCCCCTTTGGATAAGTGGAGAAGAGGGGAGAACCATGGTTGGCGAGGCCACCATGGCGTAATGAGGATGGCATCTGTTTGGTGTCTCCGTAGGGTCGTGATGACTCTCGTGATGAGCGGGAATGGTGGGAATGCGTAGGCTAGTCCCTTTCGCAATGGGGTATTGAAAGCATCTCCCAGAGATCCATGGCCTAGTCCTGCTCTCAAATAGAAGGCTGCGCATACAGCATTGTTCACTGATGCGAACAGGTCTATGTCCGGCGTTCCCCATTTGGAGAATAGGTGAAGGAGAGTTGGGAGGCACAGGGCCCACTCGTGGAACTCTTGAAAATTCCAGCTGAGGGAGTCTGCCTGGAGATTGTCTGTGCCCGCGATGTGGATAGTGGAGGGGCGTATTCGATGATGTAGAGCCCACTCGATGATTTCCAGGGTATAACGGAGAAGTCATGGTGACCGTGTGCCCCCTTCTTTGATGATGTACCAAACAACAGTTGTGTTGTCCGATACAATTCGTACGTGGTGTCCGTGTAAGTACTCTGTGAAAGCACATAGGGCTTTCTGCACTGCTATAAGTTCCAGTAGGTTGATATGGTACCTCTGCTCGTGGCGGGACCATTTGCCCTGCATTGTCAGGTTGTTGCAATGTGCCCCCCAGCCGAGTAGGGAGGCGTCGGTGGTCAACGTCCGGCTTGGTCCCTGACTCACAAAGGGGAGTCCGTTCAGGAGATTCTCCGAGAAGGTCCACCATCTGAGAGATGGGTGTAAGGTGTGTGGGACGGTTAAGCGGATCCAGTTGGGTTGTGTGGTCTGATCGTAATGAGTAATAAGGAATTGTTGCAAGGGCCGCATGTGCAGTCTCGCCCATCGAACGGTGTATACCGATGAGGCCATCAGGCCCAACAGTCTTTGCAGCATTATTACTTTTACAGTTTTTTTGGCGATGACTGTGTGAGCGAGCTGTTGAATTCTCAGTGCCCTCTCTTTTGGGAGAAACGCTCTCCCTGCAGTGGAGTCCAAGAGAACCCCAATGAACAGTAGTGTTTGTGAAGGTCTGAATTTCGACTTCTTGTGGTTTACAACAAGGCCTAGGTCTTTCAAGAGGCTTGCTTCGGTGGCCACATCCCTTTCCGCCTGAAGGCAGGAGGCAGACACTATCAGCCAGTCGTCCAGATAGGGGTAAATCTCGACCCCTTGCGAACGAAGGAACGCGCAGACTGGTGCCATACATTTCGTGAACACCCTGGGTGCTGTCTTTAGCCCAAAAGGAAGAACAGTAAACTGGTACGCGGACTGACCTATCATGAACCTGAGGAAGCGTTGGTGGGACTCGAGGATGGGTACATGGAAATAAGCGTCTTTTAGATCGATGAGAGAAGTAGTCCAGAGGTGAGGCTTTCTCGGTACCAATGTCGCCGTCGAGCGCTTAGCGGGTTCGGCGCACAAACTCGTTGTCGGTTGCCGGTGTCGTACGGCTTGAGGAAGAGGCAATGATACCGACGCCGATGGGGATGGCATCGGGAGGGCCATCGGTACCGGGGAGCGCATCGTACTGACGCCGGTTTCGTAGATCGAGACGCCAAGGAGGCTGGTTTCCTCGGGTGGTCTTTCTTTGATTTTCCCAACTTAGAGGAACTAGATTTCTCTTTGTCTTTGCGGGAGCCCTCATGCAGGGAATTAGAAGAAGTCTTTTTTGACTTTTTTGCCTTCACGCTGTCGCCGGGTTGGGAAGGCGCTGCTTTTATGGGGAGACCTGCTGATCTATCCCCCGTAGTGGAGCCTTCGGCGTCTGCTGCTGCCATCGGTCGCTTCGGGGCGTCTACCATTTCAAGGGCCTTCTTCCAAAGGAGCACCCTGAGCTTATTAGCCCGGTTCTTCCTTGTCTGCCTCGAAAAATTCATGCAATGCATGCATGAATCAACTATGTGGGCCTCCCCGAGGCAAAGGAGGCAACGAGAATGGCCGTCCGACAAAGTGAGCTTTGCCTTGCATGAGGCACAATTTTTAAATAGAGCCGTCTGTGCCATTATTCACGGGGGCAAACCACCCGAAAGGAAAGGATCACAAAGGCAGAGAAAGCAGTCGACAGGCCGAAAAATAGTAAGTATTAAGATAAGAATATATATATATATATTTCTAGGAACAGAAACGGAAGAAAAAAGGGGAAGAGGAGAAGAAGGAAAAGAAGGAAAATTCAGGAACAAGAAAAAAGTCTAAGCTATAAAAAGATACGAACAGTGTTCTCTCAGAAGTCTCCCGCGAGGCAAGCTGCACAGCGGTCGAAAAAGAACTGAGGTAGGCGGGAACCCGAGCATGCGCGATAGGGCAGTGGGGGGAGGGGTTCCCGCCAAAAGTCTAGGCTTTAGAAGTTTCCGGAAAGAGGCTCGGCGCCGGCGCGAGCCCATAGTGTGTGATGCACAGAGACCACGAAGAAGAACATTGGTTACAAAAAAGTAACATTATTTTCTTCTTGGTGTTCCCTGAGAAGGCATATTTATGAGAGAAAAACAAGTTGATATACCTGGTGGAGGGTGCAGGCACAGTAGGGGAATAATAAACTGTTGAGGCCAGCCAGACATATTGCTGCCTGAAGCATAGCACTCACCTCTTAATCCAGCACTCAAGCCTTAGACATCACACACACTGAAACATTGGTGCAGGATCTGCAATCTGAACATGCAGTCTCTTTCTTATCATTAGGACAATGTATTTTCTAAGCTGAGTTCTTGGCTGTAAAAGCAGGCTAACATGTGTATACGAAGGTATACACTGGGAACCTAAAATCTCCCTGATGGATCAAATCAAAAAGTCCATCTAGTCCAGCATCTTCCTGTTTCCCACAGTGGTCAATATGGCAATAGCCCTTTCCGTGTACCCTGTATGTCCATAGCATTAGTATTCAGCCCCTGGTACACAGATATTTGTTTATTTATTGTTATTTATTACATTTCTATCCTGCCTTTTTTCCTCCTTAAGGAGCCCAAGGCGGAGTACATAATCCTCCTCCTCTCCATTTTATTCTCACAACAACCTTGTGAGGTAGGTTGGGCTGAGTGTCTGTGACTGGCTCAAAGTCACCTAGTGAGCTTCCATAGCTCAATGGGGACTAGAACCTGGATTTCCAGACTCCCAGTCCAACACTCTAGCCATTGCATCACACTGGCTCTAAACATGGAGATTCCATTTATTTATTATTGCTGACAACTACTTTATTTTATATAAGATCTAACTTTCTATAACTCTCTGAAGAGCTGAAAGAAAAAGGCTCAGAAATGTCACCTTCATTGACTGGGACTTTAGTTCAATTCTGCTTAAAATAGTCGCATTCGTTTTAATGATAAGTTCAGCATTAATCCTGCAATACATTGTGAACATATGGCTTAATTACACAAGCTGTGTTGTAGATTCTCAGGACGATTAGCTGACCAAGGAATGACACTAGGCTATTGCTAGAATAGTGCATATTTTCCAATATGCCAGTTCTCTGAAAGTTGTGACTCACTGCTTGTATGAGCTCAGCAAATGCCTCATGCTGTTCTATGATAAAAACAAAAAAACCTAAACCTTATCTTCCACTTGAATACATTAAAAGGATAGGGTGGTATACTCTGGCCTTAATTTTTTTTCCAGATCCTTTTTGCATAGTGGTGTTTGTCTATGAATGTACTTCCACTGTCACCATAACAATCACAATGATTCCCCCCCCCCTTTTTCTGCCACATCTATAGAACAGAATACATCCTTTTGGTTTTCCAGAACCTATCACACTCCTAGGTTAATCCTGTGTTTTGGTTTCTTTTAAATAATAAGGAATTAATATTTATCTTGACATGAAAACACATTCAAATCATGAATGGAAGGTGTCTGTTTCATTACTTTGGGGGCTTAGTCATTTATCCCATTTCTGGGATGCTAAATTCTCCAGTGTGTCTGCCATCCACTCCTGAGATTCAATTGCTCTGCGAACATAGGGTAGAGTTGGGGGGAAAGTAACACCATTGTGTGAGAAATCCAGATCAAACAAAGCATCCTAGCCTTCTCACAGACCAAATGTTTTAGGCAGAAATGTTGTTTAATTTATATCCCACCTTTCCTCCTCAAAAAATGTTCTCTCATTTTATCCTCACAACAATCTTCAAGATATATTGGGCTAAGAGACAGTGACTGGCCTAAGGGCAATCAGTGTGCTTCAGGACTGAGTGGGGATTTGAACCTGGAGTCTCCCCAGTCGAAGACTGGGTTCAAACAACATGATAACCAATGGTGGTTTAGCTATTCAACGGTTGGTTATTTAACCCACTGTGATTTATTGTGATGTGTGGAGGTTTTTTTAAAACCAATGGTTGGTTATTTGGCCAAAATAACAAATGCAAATAACTAACACTGTGCAGAGTTGGCTATTTTTACCACCATTGGTTATCATGTTGTGTGGTTATCGTGTTGTGTGGTTATTTCGTCAGCCACAGAGATGCAAGGCAAAAGTGGTCAAAGTGGTGGCTGGCGCTCTAGTCCAGCCAGCAGGATAGATTTTCGGCAGCAATGGCTGATGGGATATTAGTGGGAGGCCTGAGGGGAGAGAGAGGGCAGGGGATGAATGAGTCAACTCAGTGTGGACTAATAGTCAACTCAACGCTGATCCTTTGATTATTAATTGATTATTATCATGTTGTGTGGGAATTAACCCCACAACTATCGAGTTGATTATTACCCCACCGTTGTCTATCGTGTTATGCAACCCATTTTCTGATCACTCCCAAATGGCAAGAGGAACGTAAGTGATTATCTTTGGCTTTCTTTCTGTATCTATTCCATATTCACAAGCTGTCTCTTACTCTTGTGAAACGTATCCTATTAAGACAGGCTTCTGAGTAAGAATGCTTTTTTTAAAAAAACAACTATCCCTGTGCAAGTGAATGCATTTATCTTCCAGCCACCCCAAGCTTTGTGCCCTCCAGATGTATTGGACTGCAATTCCCATCATTCTCAGCCAGCATGTTGTTGTGGTGGGGGACTGCTATAATCCAAAATAGAAAGAATCAAAGTTATGAGGGTCCTGACAAGGGGGAAAAACACAAAAAAATTCTTGAATGGGATGCTCTCATTGATGCTTCCATGCCTCCAGTGTAAGGCCAGAAAGCCGAAACAAACCACTGTTGAAGATGCCTCCTATAGTACTTGGGGTAAGTAACAGCAAATGTGGCAGCTGGCATATGTTGGAGCTAGTGAGCTGTTTGAAGCAGGTTACAAGGGAAGTTGTTGACCAAGTGGGTGATAGTGGTTGCTCAATCCCAAGGCAAGAAGGATACAACCACATGGAACCATATGAACTGGATTCACTGGGTAGGGTGAAGGTAGAACTTCTGAACTGATGTGAAGCTGCAGTGCTCTGATGAGGTTAAACAGAAGATGAGGCAACCTGAGGAACAAGAGTCAGCATGACCAAAGATGTAAATGCTAGAAATACTGGGCAGATGCTGTAGTAGAAGTTGGTGCTGTAAATGACGCAACTGCTACAGTAGCCACTCTTGGCTCTTTAGATGTGGAGAACTGTGAAGAAGAATCAAGGCCATCCTACATGATACCTCCTCTTTTTCTTTGGCCCTTTGCCAATACTATGCAACTCCAACCTTGGCAGGGGATTGTTGGGCTCCTGTTATTTCTTCTTGTTGTCTTGTTACAAGCCACTTTGGAACCAAATCCTGGGATGTTGGACTGGCACCAGGAGTAGAAATGAGCAAGCCTAATAGAATCACATCAGTGTTGGAACTATGTTCAACAGCCTTACTTTATTTTTATTTATTTATTTATTTATTATTTTATTTCTAACCCGCCTCTTCATCCAGATCGAGGCGGGGGACAATAATAAATATAGATACAAGAGTCATAAAATGGATAAAACATTTAAACAAATAAAAACAAATACATTATTGAAAACATCTTAAAATTCAACTGGATAGGCCTTCCCCAACCTGGTAGCCTCCAGACATGTAGGACTGCAATTCCCTAATTCCTAGTCAGCCTGGCAATGACTATGCTGGCTGCCAATTATGCGAGTTGTAGTCCAACACATCAGGAGGGCACTAAGTTGGGGAAGGCTGGTATAGGGAGTCTTTAAGGCCATAGTAAAGACCACTTTCAGAAAAAAAACCCTGCACAAACGGAAGACATGTTGCTAACACATTTGTTTTGTACATGTTTAGCAGTAGGGGAATAAATTAACATGTCCTCCTCTCTTACATAAATAAGGCAGTGATCATCAGTGGTGGTAGATTTGGTGCCATACCCCTAAATGAACCCTGCTGTATTATAGGTGCCCAAGTAAGAAAGGGGAAAAGCTCTGATAAAAACAAAACAGAGATAAGTTCAGTAATTAAGAGAAAACTGAAAATACAACAGGAAAAACAAGGAAAGGAGTCTCTAGCTAAGAAAAAGGAGCATTTTTTCCAAGGAGGAATACTCTTCAGAGAAACCTCACCATGATGTTGCCGCTGTGGCACTACTCTGCCTATGAGGCATATGTATGGATGTTTTCCCCCATAGAGAGGAGGAGTGGTAAGCACCAGCTTGTAGGTTTCTAAACAGTGCTCTGTACAAGTGCAGAACCCATCTGTGCCTGCACAGAGACTGCAAAGAACAAGGCATTGCAGCTTTATTTTCTTCATAACTTTGGAATAGGTCTACAACTATTTCACTAAGAATTTACACTTATTCCATATTATAGTAACTGGTTTGAACATTTTAAAAACCAGAGGTTTCAAAGACACCAAGAGGGCACAACAGTTAACATGTGTTGAAAGCTTTGCTTGCAATTCATTTACCGCATAAGAAAAGTATCTTAAACAAAAAGTTTGTATGGGATTGCTAAAGAGAAATTGTATATGCACTTTAATGAAGTAAAGAGTTTTGACTGCAATTGTATCATTAAACACAGAAGCAGGCAAAGAGGAAATTAATTTCTAAAGAAAAAGTCTTGCAGGCATCATTCCATGGGTGACAACAGATGCAATTCATGGAGCACTAAGGAAGTTTTTTTTTAAGCAGATGCAGAGATCTCTTATCAAATATTACTCAATGCTAATTTGGCCTAATACCAAGATCTTAATAAAGCCACAATAAAATAAGCAAATACTGCTTACATAATCATAAGTAACTTTGCTAGGAATTAAAAGAGACAAAACCTTTCTTATTGTGTACACAGTTGCTTAATTGCTGTGATATCTTCCAGTATGTTTAACACAACAGGCGTCAAACTAGAATGGTTTGGAGGACCAAAGTCTCTCTCTATATAAGGGCTACAACCCAAATTGCCAATTTTGAAAGGGAGCTAATTTTAGGGCTGCTGAATAATTTATAAAAATTCCCCACCATCGCAACTAGCCATTTTCAATTCACCACTCATTCATATCATGCCTCTAAAAATTCCTTCACCAGCTCCAAGTTTCCTACCATCTAAGTCCCTAAAAACAGCATATTCTACGTACTGATACACAATGCTCTCTTATATTCTCCAAATTTTATGTAAACTGTTTTGTTAATTCAAAGAGAATGGTGGAACAGGCTGATCTTGAGTCAGCTCCTTTGCCTGACTAAAGGAATCAGCTTCCTAGCAATGAAGGTGGGTTCAATAATTTGTTTAGTCAAAGCCCAATGAAACGTCCATTGGGCTTTACAACCCTACATTAACAGCAACTGAAATGAAGCTCCTCATTTAGTCGATAGAAAGTAAGTTCCTCTTCCAGAAGAGCTGGGTAGAAAGTGGAACCTTTGCTAAATATTTGAATAATTTTTTTCCAAATCTTATGGAAGTCCCACATTTTTCTGAACTGCACGAAGTTAATGCGGAGGAATAAAGCTTCAGGTGAAAGACAACCGACTGTCTGAGTTTCAATCCTAGTTCAAATATTAAGCAATTCCTCCCTGGTCTCTGTTTTAATGACAAGATTTATGAACTGAAGTAACAATGGCTAGATGGATCCTCATGTGGCTATATTTCTATCATTGGTAGGTAAGCTAAATCACATATTCCTCATGAAATAGGAAAGCTAAAGTTTATGTTTTTTCAGTAATCACCACTTCTAAATATTTTCCAGCTACTTCTGGAGAGGCTGTAGTTTTATCTGCCTTACTTCACTATATATAGTGAAGTTGCTCTAAGCTTGTCTAAGAATAAGCAAGGAGGAATTGAATTAAATGAAGAAATATCTGGATGGAATTTCATCTCTCTCTCTCTCTCACACACACACACACTCACACACACACACACACACACACCAGGGCAAATACCTGGACATTTGAAATTCCTATTTAATAAAGAGCTTAAGCTGCTAGGGAAGATCATTGAGGCCACATTTTCCATCAATGTAAATAGGTAAGCGGTTGGACAAAAGCTTGTACAAAAAGCTGTGTACTCACAAAGAACGAACAAGCCAAATTCACTTATATTCTCGGCTATTCATCTCTCTGGGTGGCTCAACGTACCTCACAGGAGCACTGGAAGGCTCACACATATTGTTCTGATCCAATGTTTATAGATAAACGAGACGGGTTCTACACACATAGTGGAGTGATGTGAAAGTGGCAAGGTAGAATGCTGAGACAGTAGAATGGATTGTACCATTACCATCTACATGTGAATACCATTTTCGTATGAACACACGAGGGGAAAAGTTCTAACTCAGTCCTTTACCTGGTCTGCTGGTTTTTTATTGGAATGGAGGTTTTAACTACAAAGCAGTTCCTCCACCTGTCCCCCTCCCTTGAAGGGGATACATAAGCTGGCTGGCTGAGGTGTCCTGGGAGAGCCAGTGCCTGCAGCAGGAGGGGACCACCACCACCACTACCCAGGGAAGAGGGAGGGCCACCTGCTGCCGCCTGCCTGCCTGCCTGCCTGCTTGCTGCTCTGTTACCACCACTGCCGCTGCCCTCTCCCTGTTGGACGTCTGCTCAGCAGACTGCCAAGCCCTGCAGTACCAGGCCCCCAGGTACTCAGCCAGCTGCTCCTGACATCCTCCATCTGTCCCTGTGATGTTCAGCTGCTGGGAGTTGTAAGTAGTTGTATATAAAAGGCCATAAAAGAAGGTAAATATGAGAACAGTTATGTTGTAACTAAGTAAGAATAAGGGGGGGAGTTTATGTGTGAGTGCTGATTGGATGGTGGCGGGGGAGTGCCTGGATTGGCTGGCTGTGTGAGAGTGTCTGTGTATATATTGAGGGAGCTGACAAGAGCTGACAGTTTGTAGGAGAAAGAGAGTGTGAGGGAGAGTGTGATTAGCAGATAGGAAGGACCAACGTGTTTTGTTATTTTGGGGGAACTAGTTTGTGGGAGAGAGTAGAGAGTAGTGTAGAGTGGGTAGAGTAGGCAGGATAATTAGAACGTTAGAGTGTCTATTGTCAATGTTATAAGAAGAAAGTACTGAAACCATAAAGCATTGTGCCTGTAACCAATACGAGTCTATACCTGAGGAAACCATCACGCTTATTGTTTTGCATATACTTCTGTTAATAAATCTTGTTTATTTACAACTGGTGTGATCATTGGAATTGTACCTGAGTAAGGTACTGGTGGCAGCGGACATAAGAAGGGGGATTTGAGGGCTAGGGTGCTGAGCTGTGGAGCTGTGGGGCCTAGAAGAATAAAGGTGGGACGGGAGCAGCAGCTGTAGCCCTAAATTCTCAACCACGTCATAAACACAGGGGGGGGGGTTGAAATAAGCCCTGAGTGCGAGTGGCGTGGAGAGCCCTGTGGTGTAGCCTGGTGAGTGGCACAGGTACAGGCAGGGTGTCACAGTCCCCCTCTCTGGAAGGGGATACATAAGCTGACTAGCTGAGGTGTCCTGGGAGAGCAAGTGCCTGCAGGCGAAGGAGGGACTGCTGCCACCCCACCCCCCAAAAAGAGGGAGTGCAGCCCATTTGATCGCTGCTGCCGCCACAACCTAGACGTGAGCTCTACAGGCTGTTGTTTTTTTCTGCCTGGCTTTTTGTGGGGTCCTGAGCTATGTGCCTGGGAGAGAGGATACAGAGTCAAGTGAGGGCCCTCCAAATCAGTGTAGTGACAGGTAGAGGGAGATATGGCATTGTGAGGATGACTTGCCAGGTAAGGGGAATGTGGCCCAGACAGTTAACGGCTGTGCCGTGTTCCAGTCCTCCCTGCAATTGCAGGTTTGTTGGTTGTCCTATCAGCCAGCCCTCAGGTCTCCGGATGCTGCTTTTAAATGCCAGATCAGCACATAATAAGACCTCCCTCATTCACAACTTAATTGTGGATGAGGCACCTGATTTGGCATGTATAACTTGGGTGGGTGAGTAGGGAGGAGTCAGTCTCTCCCAGCTATGCCCACCGGGGTACTTGGTTCAGCATCAGGGTAGACCTGAGGTGAGGGGAGGGGGGTTGCTGTGTTCTATAAGAACTCCATCTCCCTCTGCAAGCTCCCTGTCCATATGACTACTGGTCTGGAGTGTTTGCACCTTGTGTTGGGTCAGCGGGACAGATTAGGGATTCTGTTGGTGTACCGCCCACCCCGCTGCTCAACAGACTCTCTCAGTGAGCTGACAGAGGTGATCTTGGGTGTACTGTTGAGATCTCCCAGACCTTTGGTTCTGGGGGATGTCAACATTCATGCTCAGGGCACCTTATCCAGGGCAGCTCAGGATTTCATGATCTCCATGACAACCATGGGACTGACTGTCCTAACATGCCATCAGCCCAACACATGTAGCAGGGCATACTCTAGACCTGGTTTTCACAACTGGAGATGGTGATCTGAAAGTGGGGGACCTCACGTCAGTCCCTTTGTCATGGTTAGATCACTGCTTGCCGAGGTTTAGACTTAACAGCAGCTTTCCACTCTGCAAGGGCGAACCTATTAAAATGGTCCACTCCCCGGAGACTAATGGATCCAGATGGTTTCAAAAGGGCTCTGGGGAGTTTTCCGGCTGATAGAGCTGACTCTGGTTGATCTGTGGAACGCAGTTGACATGATTGTCCCTGAGTGCCCTCTCCTGAGTAGAACTCATATGGCTCCATAGTATACCCCAGAGCTGAGAGCAATGAAACAAAATAGGAGATGGCTTGAAGGCAGATGGAGACGAACTCCTAGTGGATGCAATCAAACACGGGTAAGTGCCTATAGTAAGGTATATTCAGGGGCAGTGAGGGCAGCAAAAACAAATAAACAAACACCTTGCTGCCACTATCAAGTCATCAATTTGCTGCCCAGCAGAGCTTTTTAGAGTTGTTTGGGGGTTATTACATGCTGGCCCCAAGGACATGTAAAACTATCTGAGGCCTACTGTAATGAATTTGCTAGGCACTTCCAGAATAAAATCTTTGGCAACCGCCAGGACTTAGACTCCAGTGTTATAGCAGGTGAATCAAGCGAGGTATCCAGCGCATAGCCTGTCCTGTTTTCTTGGATGAGTTTCAGCTGGTACAGCTTGAGGACGTTGACAAGGTGCTTGGACAGGTTTGTGCAACCACCTCCGTAATGGATCCTTGCCCCTCTTGGCTAATAAAAGCTGGCAGGGATGGAACAGCCGGCTGGGCCAAGGAAGTGATTAATGCCTCTCTGCAAGAAGGAGTGGTCCCAGGCCATCTGAAAGAGGCGGTAGTAAAACCACTCCTGAAGAAATCTTCCCTGGACCCAGAAAAACTTAATAACTATAGGCTGGTGGCAAATGTTCCATTCCTGGGCAAGGTCCCTGAGTGAGTGGTTGCAGGCCAGCTCCAGACACTCTTGGGTGAGACTGATTATCTGGATCCATTTCAGTCGGGTTCCAGGCCTGGTTTTGGCATGGAAACAGCCTTGGTCACCCTGTATGATGACCTATGTTGGGAAAAAGATAGGGGGAGTCTGACTTTGTTGATTCTCCTTGATCTCTCAGTGGCTTTTGATACCATTGACCATGGCATCCTTCTGGGACGACTGGCTGAGTTGGGAGTGGGAGGTACTGAATTACAGTGGTTCCACTCCTACTTGGCGGGTCGGCTCCAGAAGGTGGTGCTTGGGCAACGTTGCTCAGCCCCGTGGATTCTCCAACATGGGGTTCTGTAGGGGTCAGTCTTGTCCCCCATGCTGTTCAACATCTACATGAAACCGTTGGGTGACGTCATCCAGAGTTTTAGAGTGCATTGTCATCAGTGCACTGATGGTACGCAGCTCTATTTCTCCTCATCTTCATCAGGTGAGGCTGTGGATGTGCTGAACCAGTGCCTGGCTGAGACAATGGACTGGATGAGGGCTAATAAATTGAAACTCAATCCAGACAAGACTGAGATGCTGTTAGTGGGTGGTTCTTCTGACAGAATAGAGGATTTTCAACCTGTTCTGGATGGGATTGCACTCCCCCTGAAGGAGCAGGTTCGTAGCTTGGGGGTTCTGCTAGAACCATCTCTGTCACTTGAGGCTCAGGTGGCCCCCGTGGCACAGAATGCCTACTACCAACTTCGGTTGGTGGCCCAGCTACACCCCTATCTGGACAGGGATAACCTGGGTTCAGTTGTCTATGCTCTGGTAACTTCCAAGTTAGATTACTGCAATGCGCTCTACATGGTGCTGCCTTTGAAGATGGTTCAGAAGCTGCAGCTTGTGAAAAATGCAGCGGCCAGACTGATAACAAGAAACAGAAGGTTCGAACATATAAGACCAACTTTGGACCACTTGCATTGGCTGCCTGTATGTTTCTGAGCCCGATTCAAGGTGCTGGTTTTAACCTATAAAGCCTTACACACCTTGGGACCACAATACCTGACGGAACGCCTCTCCTGCCATGAACCTACCCGTACACTACGCTCAACATCTAAGGTCCTCCTCCAGGTGCCTACTCTGAGGGAAGCTCAGAGATGGCAACAAGGGAGAGGACCTTTTCAGTGGTTGTTCCCCAATTACGGAATGATGTCCCTGATGAGGCTCGCCTGGTGCCAACATTGTTATATTTTTGGCACCAGGTCAAGACTTTTCTCCCAGGCATTTAACAGCATATGTTGAGCTTTCTAACTGACCTCAGATCAATATCCGTTATCCGTTTAAACGGATATTGCCTTTGTATATTATCTGCTTATATTTTCATGGTATTTAAATTTTGTATATTATCTGTTTTATGTTTTTACAGGTTTTAAATTTTGTATATTTGTTTTCTTAAATGTTAAATGTTTTAATCTTTGCAAACCACCCAGACAGCTTCGGCTATTGGACGATATATAAATGTAATAATAAATAATAATAAAAAACATTAAAAATGTGATCCTAGCTGCAACCAGAAATGGTGCAATCCATTCATTCGTCTCATTCTGCTAAAGGTGTTGACCAGACCTCAAATTACAGAGGTGATATCAATTCTATCCTTAGTCTTTTCTAGTCAGGCACTATGGCAAACTTATAACTGCAACAATCAAACTTGTTGAAGTTTCCCCACCTTAATCTTTATATATTTAGGGCTTGTTGAATCCCACCTTCTTATCATGTAGCCCTTTTTTGACCAAAGAATTTGAAATGCATTTTCATGTTGCTCACTATCACTTTTCCTTCCTTCTCCTGAGTCTTTTCAAGCCTGAGGCCTGAATTCCAATCTAGGAAGGGGGGCATATTCCATTTGTGGACATTGCCAAAGGCAAAGTGAGAATGACCAAATGTGATAATTACCAATCAATTTTAGCCTTCTCAGATGTAGGACAGTGCTGCACCATGTTTACTCAAAAGTAAGCAGGACTGAATCACTCAGCAGCTTTTTCTCCAGGCCTCACTGTATTACCTTCAGGGAAAAGGACTCATCTCTAATCAGCAGCTGATCATAAATAAGAGTTGTTTACTGCCAGGAGAGGGGGTGTGGACTGGAGAAAAAGCTGGTGGATTATATGGAGAATCCTCTGGGCCATATCCAACCCATGGACCAGAAGGTCCCAATCCCTGATCTAGTTTAAGTATATTGCAAGTATATTCCTTTGGATCAAAAAGAAACTTATCTGGATATAATTGGAAATGCTTTTCTAAAAGCAAGAAATTTGATACTGGACTAAGGTAGATGTAAAAATGGCTAAAATAACAACTAGAGAAAAGCATATTCCTATTGTAGTTTGGTACACTAGAATGGAAGGAGTCACATAGGATTTATTTATTTATTTATTTATTTATTTCTGAGCTACTTTTTGGTGCAGAAAGTGCCCACAAAGTGACTTATAATTTAGAACTTTAAAACAGTGAAAAACTTTTAATATCACATACAGCAAAATTGGGAATAGAAGAAAAACAGAGAGCAGAGCTAATTCATTTTAAATTGCTTGAAAGCCACGTAGAATAAAACAAAATCAACAGCTCACCTAAACCTAAACAAAGATGGAGCCAATTTAACTGCCTTAGGGAGATAATTCCACTTTCAGGGTGCCACCACAGAAAAGGGTCTGTTCCTTGTTTCCACTAACCTAGCTCATATACAGGTTTTTTATTTGGAATATGGTTATGGCAGGAGTAGATATTATGAAGCCTCCCCAAAATCACTTTGGATACCCATGATAATAAGCCAGTGGTCTGCATTAATCTCATAAAGTGATACCCCTAGTTTTTTTTTCTTGCGATGCTTAACATATGTTAACTCCAGATAAATTTTAAACACAAACCTCCAGTGTTAACACATTAGTCCCTAATACAGGGCTTCCCAGAAGATTATGAATTCCATTACTCTATGCATCTGTTCAACTATTACATGTGTTAAGTATCTCATTTGGTCCACACAGCCGCTAAAATGTTAATTACAGCACTCAAATGTAAGCGTATGCATTAGTAAATAACTGTGCTTGGAAGATGGTTTTTATTTGTTATAATTGAATACTGTGGTTGCTGTCAGGAAGGGCAGGGAAGTTGCAGTATCACACACTGGATGTCAAAAACATTCAATAAATATTGCCAAATTTCTTTGTTTTTTATCTTTATTGTTAGGAATTTATCATGCCCTGGAGAGACTAAAATGTCATGCTTAGCTGCCCTTGGAAAACACTGGTAACAGCGTTCTCTCCCCCCCCCCCATAATGGATGACGCCTTTCTGTCAAACTTATATGTGATTCAAGTCCAAACAACCTGGCATTTTGGGTAATGGATGCTATAATTAAAATGTGAGTCCTAAAGAACCTGTTGTTTTAGTGGGTGTTTTTAGTAATGGCTTTGTTCTACATGAAGATAAAAACTCCCTAACAAAGGAATTAATGTATTGCTTTAATAGGCTGCACCCTGAGTTAAGTTTTAAAATTTATGAGTTCTCTGCGGCATTGTTCTTTAAACAATGGTATTGTCAAATGCAACCAGTGAGAAGATTAAAGTTCTCCCAGCAGATTAAGTACAAATTATCTGTCCTCCTGTTTCAGCATCATTTGTTCATTTATCACATAACGTCTAGTATTTCTGGTCAGTGTCAATATGCTCTGCATCCTTGCAGTTAACAGATGTCTTCTCTTGTCGAATGAATTACTTTATGTTTCACGCACTGGTGGCCGCAGATGTGTCACTATAGCAACATCATTAATTTCAGATCTTACCGGAAACATGCACTCCAATCAAACCTAATTATACCACATTGCTTTCTTGTCCCACAATAAGGAAACTATAATGCAATTATTGGGATACTTCATTTTCTATTCTGCTGTGGCAAATGAGAGAGCCACTGTGATGGACGCTTCTTGTCAAAAAGCTTATTGATGAAGCACAAACCCAATTTACAATCATACAAAGGACTACCTTGCAATTATGTTAGTAATGTAATGCTCCTTAGACTCTACAAATAATACTTAATCATTTCAAGAGAAACTAGAGCCACAGTGTAGGATTTTTGCAAGCTATTTTCTCTATTCTCTTTTCATTCTCAACATAGGGAAGCCTACTTTTGATATGTGGTTAAATGGAACAACCCCACCAAAAGATTGTTAACGTGGGTGGTCTAAACCACACAACAAAACACCAAGCAGCAATTTCTTTTAAGTCAAACATCCAAACTTCAATGGTGAAATGGTATATATTATTGCACAAGCCGAGTTTCTTTTAAATTACTTGGGCAATACTAATGTACACATCTGGATAGAGCTTACAGCATAACCATCCCAAGGGCTCTCTCCTTGCCATCTCATTTTTATTCCTACAAACTGAAATATAGAATAGCAATGACCAAGAACATGGGTGATCTTGGTTTAAAACTCCTAGCCGTTATCATCCTTGGCTCCTCCTCTGCAAAATGAGAACAGCAATAATCTTATCTCATAAGGCAGAGGAATCATTACTGTAAACTCCCCCCATAGACAAAAAAGTGCTAAAATCTTTCAAAATTACAATCTAAATTCTTATATCCAGGGCTGCTGCATGCCTTCACTTCAAATATGCAAGCATAGCCCCACGATCTGCACACATGCCACACATCTCCATCCACAGAGAGATAAGGGACAGTTAAAATTCCAGCTTGTGTCTTTTATTGGACACTGCGTGATTATTTTGGTCATAAACATACAATTAAAATTAATCACCTTAAAACAGGGGTAGGCAAGCTAGTGTCCTCCAGCTGTTTTGGACTACAAGCCCTGACCACTGACCATGCTAACTGGGCCATATGGGAGTTCTTGTCAAAAACATCTGGAGAGTATTAGGTTGCCTAGCCCCACCTTAAAGTAACAGGAGTTGTACAACAGCTATCAATCTGACAACAATTAAACTGAAGCGCCTTACTATTTAATATATATTGGCAGCAGTAATTTTGTAACTAAAGTTCAGCCACAGAATAGAATTCTTAGATGTACCTGTTTTATCTGTCAGCAGATATACGAGACGTCCCAGTTCTTCAGGAATGGTGCTGGTCCGGACAACTGTTCCGGGTATATTGTCATCCTTCATAATCATCCATCCATAAGCTGCTTTGCCCATATCTAGGTTCACACGTAAACTGGAAAATATATATATATATATATGCCTTCTTGAGTTTAACAACTTCACTCTTGAATGACAGAAAACAAAAAGTTATCTGCTACAATTAAACCTATAGGTGAGTTTCTGTAAATAAGCAGTACAATGACATTCCTATGTTTTGGAATTTTATATAAAGAACTTCAAACTGCATTAAAATTAGTGTGAAGCTAATTAATTTCTAAATTAATTTCTATGTAACTCAGATAACTCACTAAAAACAACAGGATCTTATATCCTTATTAGTAATGTAGAAATTCATAATTTGTTTCATTCAGTTTAGTGTTTATACTTGGCCCCTTGATCCTAGATCTCTGCACTGCCATATCTTCCTGTTATGCTCCAAGTCAAGTCATGGTTTGTCATAGCATTGAGGATGCACACCATGAACTTCTTTTTAAAAAAATCACAATAGTTACATACAGTTTGTTTTAGTGTGTTTCCATATACACACCCATGCTGCACGTACACACATAGGTACCAAAATAATTAACCTCTTGTTGCTCTGATGATGTGCCGCCCCATCTTAAAAATCTATGCTGGTTTCCTCTCCAACTCTGGATCCGCACAAGCTCCTTACCCTTACCTTCGATGTCCTCCACTGCCTTGCTCCCTTACCCCATCACATCATTTTTCCCGTGACCTTCATTCCTCCACCTTCACCACTCTCAGCTGTCCGAAGGTTTCCTGTTGCCCGAAATGACTCCATCCTTTCTCTCTTACTGCCCATTATGCCTGCTACTTATGCTTCCAGAATATTTGCATGATGCCACTACTTTCTTCAAAACCTTCTTAAAACTCCTTAGTTTTTCCCTGAAGGTTTTGCCACGATCCCTTAATTCCCATAGCCCACTGTAATTAGGCTGAAGTATGGATAATTGAAAAAAGTTTTTTTCCCTTGTCCGCCGTTGCCTCTTCACACCTCTGTCTGGTGTCTCCTTTGAGTTGAATTTTAGATTACAACTTTTTTGAGGAAGGAACCTGTCCTATTATATGTCGTAATGCACCATGCACATTGATGGCACTGTATCAAATAATCAACATACACTGGTATGGCAAATATGAGTTATTAACAAATATCATTTTAAAATGATTTTTCTTCTTTGAAACAAGCGTTTATTACATTAAATAGAAGCAGCACATAAATACTGATTTTAATATATTATAGTGTT
Source organism: Anniella stebbinsi (assembly GCA_029215795.1). Lineage (NCBI taxonomy): Eukaryota > Metazoa > Chordata > Lepidosauria > Squamata > Anniellidae > Anniella > Anniella stebbinsi. The sequence goes on from JARDYH010000006.1 coordinate 41,678,368, forward strand.
AAGAATTTAACTACCAAAGATTAAGACTGAACACAGGAATGACCTGTGTTTCAGGATAACAATGGCAACAGTTTAGAAGGCATTTTCCTATTCTCATCACACACAAAATATTGTTTTCTCTTCATGCTATGTTGCTGCTATTATTAGTAGCATTACGCAGTCCCCAAGTAAAGGATGGGAGCGCCTTTCTTCAATCTGTGTTAATGTTCACTGCGTACACTTTTTTCTAATTTTAAATTAGAGAAGATGGGTGTTTCAACTTTGGAGACCGGGAACCAAAGCCTTTAAAACAAATAAAGCACTCACTAAGTAGTGGGTGATACTTGAGTGATACCTCTTGAGTTTGCAGTTTGTCCCAAATGATAGTTTGGGTTACTATCTAATAACTGAAATTGACCCAATCAAGCATATTATGTATGGATAGGATTTTGAATTTTTGGTTTCAGTTTGGATCTGTTTGTATGTAGAAGAGAGCTAGGTTTCAAAAATCAGGAGCAGGCTGTAGAATCATGTACACCCTCAACACTTGCACTGAATTTCCCTCACTTGTCTTTATCTATGCAATGCACTTTTCAGAGCACTCACAATTGAAATGGGAAGTGAGAAAGCAAACAAACAAACAAAATATTTCACTCTTGAGTGCTGGGAAAATAAAGTATCACTGAAAAAGCGCAACCTTGAAAAAAAAGGTACTAGGATCCTGCGCAACAACTATCAACTGTGCAATTACTGTGCTAAAAAAATCATTTGGAAAGGCCCTAAGATAATGTTATGTTATCCTGTTAGTCACTACCTTGCCAGCTTTGCAGAATGCTGATCTCCTGATGGGCTAATAGTATCCTTTCACCCGATGATTTACTTAGAATAGTTTTGTAATGTCATGCACAATAACTTCCAGCTGCCTTTAGCCCAAATAAAATTCCTTAGGGGAACTCCAATAGAATTTTTTGACCTGTAGTGGCAAAAGAATTACAAGGGAAGCATAGTGAACTATTTCTCTCTAACTTTATTGGCTTTATTTTCCACATTTTGCTTACCATTCTAATATTTGATGGACTGTGCATTAAACATCTATAGATGCTTAATTACATACACACAGTTACCAACTTCTCATGATCATTAAGGTCATGTGGTTTAGCTTCACATTAGTATAGCAGTAACAAATCATCAAGAAGCTTAAATATTCCCAAAGAGCAGTATTTTCAGATGCTAATATAGACAAAGCCTGACTACAACAAATATTCATGATGTAGGAACAAGTATCTGCAGGATAATGTCAATGCTAATTTACCTAGTAAGTTATAATTTCAAAAGAAGCCATTCGAAAAATATATCTGGAACATTGCCAGCTTGAGTTAAAGTGAAGCCTGGCAGGCTCCTGACAATCCAGCTCTCAGATCAGTAATACCAAGCCTATATATATTGGCACTTATATAGATATATAGGTGTGTGGGCGTGTGTATGTTTGTTGGTGTGGGGAGGGGGGAATAAAATAATCTTTTCATGCAGTAGGCAGTACACATGATCCAGCAGCTTGCTCATGAACTCTGAAACCTGGTTTCCTTCTATATTCGAACAATGCCAAACAGGAAACAAGAATTCCAAATCCTGCCCATGCAAAATATGCCTATTGACTCAATTTCAGAATTTGGCTTCATGATCATGAAATCTGTGATTTAATTTTATAGGGGCAATCCAGGATTACAATTTTTCTTGCTAGTCTTCTAAAGCTTGTTATATACGCATTTTTAAGAAAATGGAAACACAACCAAATATTGATCTACAAAGCGATATTAAATGACTAGCACAAAGGTACCCACATCTGCACACACAAGAATACAGACAGACACACCTATATATATCTCATGTACACAGCAATGGTGTACAAAAGAAGTAGTAATTATTCATGGTGTGGACAATGTGGATAGGGAGACATTTTTGCCCCTCTCTCATAATACGAGAACATGAAGCTGACTGGTTGGAGATTCAGGACAGAAAAAAGGAAGTATTTCTTCAACAACTCATATTTAAACTATGGAATTCGCTACCACAAGATGTAGTGATTGATAAAAATTTGGATGGTTTTAAAAGGGGGTTAGAAAAATTCCTAGAGGAGAAGCCTATCAAAGGCTACTAGTCCTGATGGCTATATGCTACCTCCAGTACTAGAAGCAGGATGCCTATGTACACCAGTTGTTGGGGAACATGGGTGGGAGGGTGCTGTCGCACTTGTGTTCTGCTTGTGGGTTCTCTGTCGACAGCTGGTTGGCCATGTGTGAATAGAATGCAGGACTAGCTGAATCCTTGGTCTGATCCAGCATGGCTCTTCTTATGTTCTTACACAAGGATTCATTTGTAATGAGTGGTAAAAGGCAGCAAGCCAATTCACAAAGACATAAACAAACCCCAAGCAATTATTATGGTATCAAGACTTCTCTTTTATAAAGGCATCAGTCATTTAAATGTTACTATTCCCTTCTAACTGTTCTAACTGTTGTTTCCACAACTGAAATAGAAGTATAATAGAAGTAGAAGAAAGTCCTTTCTCCAATTAATCTTATCTTCTAATGAACTGAAACAAAATTATTTTATACATCACTCCTCACGCTGTATGGATGTGGTCAGATAACCACCCCTTCTATCAACCTCAGGAAAGTTCTCTGAAGTAAGAGAGTATCTATAAATTTTAAGCTTATGTCCACTCTGATTCATGATGCCACAATCATACCACTCTATTTCTTCAAATAAATGTTGCTAACTTTTAGATACATCTATGTAAAGGGTTATATAGATCTTTATGAAGATTGCAATCCAGGATTCTAACATGATAGACACAAAGCTAAAATTTTCTACACCAATTTTGCTGTAGCCTTTTTATGTAAGTATGTAAATTGTTGAAAAGTAAATCAAATGGCATTTTTTTTTAAAAAAACAGTTTTAATTGCTGCTTAAAGCATTTAGGTAGTACAACCCTTTACTCAAATTTCACAGAAAGGTCCAAAATAAGTTTCTAATGCAACAAACAGCATCTAACAGATGCTCATACACATATTCAGTATTTCTATTCCCAGGATGACTAGTAAGTAATAAATAGTTAAAAATAATAGCTTGGATGCAGCATAAGCCTCCTATGGATAGAAGGGATCCTTCCATCCATGGAAGGCTTCTGAACCAGTGGAGCATTTCCACTTGCAGAATGGAGGAGGGAATCTTTAATAATTCTCCCCTCTCCTGCAGTCCCGTTCCCCCAAATCTGGTCTACAGAATGGGAGACCCTCTGGATCAGTGAGGAAGGTAGCGCTGCAGACTGTAGAAGGATGGAGGAGTTGGCAACAATCACCCACCCACCGACCCACTTTCTGCCAGTTTGAGTGTTCTGAGTGGAATCCCATTCAGGGGATGCTCCTGTTGGCAGAATAAAATGCTGGCTCCAAGCCAGAAAAACACCAGAATATTTAAAAACACTAGAATATCAAGCCAATAATTAGAAACATATCAAAGCAGCAAAGAACTAAAAGCATATCAGCAGAAATTTTATTTCAAAGAATATTTTAAAAGGCTTGGGATTTTTTTTAAAAAAGGTCTTTTCTGGCTAAAAGAAGGCTCCTTCCCTGGGTAAAGCATTCAAAAAATGGGCTGCCACAACTGAAAAGGTCACTACCTGCCGTATCTCAAAAGTCAGACACACTAGGACCTCACTAGACAACTTCATGTTCATGCAGGTTTAGTAGGAGGCTGTGGTCCTTCAGAAAGTCCTTAAATCATGGGCGCAGAATCTCAGGCCCAGGCAGCAAATCTCGTCCTGCTTCCCTCCTCTCCCCATTTTGTGATTTCACAGTTTTGTGCAGTTTTTCCCCAATTCTAACAGGTTAAAATGCATCTCCTGAGAACTTTAAACTACAATATGCTGGTACTTTTGGTTTTTTGGCCCCATGCCTTTTGCCTTCAGACCCATCTACTACTGGAACACAGCCCCCAAGAGCTTCTCTGAAATGGAAAACAGCCCTAGGACTAAAAAAGATTCTGCACCCCTGCCTTAAACCATCATTTTCACCTTCCCCTTGCACCATATTTAATGAAAATGCAATTTTCTCTAAAATTTGTATAGTTTTTAATAGGGGATTACTGGGCAGCAAACAAGAAAGTCAAGTTGAAATCAGTGTTAATAATATGTCAGAAGATTTTTGTCTGCCATCCAGTGCTTCCAGTGTGCTGATGGCTAGCCTATACAATGCTCCCTACTGCCTGGTATATTCCAGTGATACAGACCTATTCTTATGCAATTTTATGTTTTCAGTGTCCCTGCATGAACATAGAACTTAAGAAATATACTGAAAGAATAATATATTTCCAAACAACGAAGTTATTATTCTAAAAATTATTAAATTGCAAGCACTCTTAAGAAACTACTGCTTTCCAATATGACAATTTTAATTAAATCTGATTAACAGATTAATCAGTTAAAAACCAATTGTCTAAATCCACTGAATTGTTTGGTAGCCTTACTTTTAACAATAGTTTAATCTGTATTTTTTAAAAAAGTAAGTATATAGGTAGGAATACTGTTTCTCAAGGAGAAAGTATGTTTTCTGATAAATTCACTTCCATTATTCTTTACAATGTCAATCTGGAACCGTTTCTGCCTGCCACAATAATGCCATAATCCTTGTGCTATATATGATAGTAGTTATTGAAGAAATGCATCTTTTAGCTTCTTGTCTAAGGAAAAAAGCCATCCCTTGTTCAGTACATGGGAAAAGAAAGTCAAATCAAATTTTGAGTGCTGTTCAGAGTAGCTAAGGTCTTTATTCTTCTACTATGCAGCATTGTCAACCCTCCATCTTTAATATCCACACTGGAAATATTCAGAAAGTGCTTTTAAATTACATTAACAAGGTGTTTTGTAAATTATAAGGTACGAGTAATGTTTCTTTATTCCTTTGTTTTGAACTATTTTAAAGCAAAACAAAACAAATGACTACCAGTAGTGTATCCAATACTACTGGTGGTCATTTGTTTTATTTTGTTCTGAATACACTGCCTCTGTATCGGTTGATTAGGACTATTTTAAGACAATATAATATGTGATAAATGAACTGAGCAGAAGACATTGTATTTTGTCATGGTCTCTAGAATAATCAAAAACAACATTCTTTATAAAAAAGAAGAGACCAATAATCGAAGAAACATGATAACTAAATGATGGTATAAATAGGAAAAAATATGAACACCAAAATAAAAAAGAAGTCTTTCAAATATACTTTTCAGAAAACGTTCTGATAAGATTACAAGCCTTGAAATGCATTAATGCAAATAAAATGTTGGTATGTATGGGATTATTTCAGAAAGAATACATTATACAAAAAGTACAATAGCGCTTATTATTGTACAGTTGCTTCCTTCAGAATTAGCAGGTGTGTTGGCACCTTCTCCTATAATAGCTTCCTGATAAGATCAATTTCCTTCACAATGAGAACTGATGGTACATTAAAAAAAAAACACCACCCACATTCAGTGAAATTAGACATCTAGGTTTTATTCTTATGCTTATACATACCTGATTGGGATTATGTAGGAGAAAAGGAGGAGAAACCGAAAAAGGTTGCGGTACCATGGCCCCACAAATCCTTGCAATGTTACCATAACAATGGAAAGTGCAACTAAAGCCAAGAACAGTGCTTTGGTTAGTTGATTCAGTTCAAGGTCCAGCAAACCAACCTAAAAGAAGCAACAACACAAATTCAGTGAATAAAACTAAATGGAGATTTCTACTTTATCCAGGTTTGTATACAGTATATAAAATTAGAAACATCAATCACTGATTCTGCTTTCCCTAACTTACCTGAAATTTAAATAACTAGGAACCACCCTTTTCCAAATGACCATAAATCTGACAGACAACTGCTATAATTATAAGGATACAAACCAAGGCTGGGTCAGAAAATGTGCTTTCAGAACAATCCTACCATGGACAGAGAATGTTTCTAAGCTTTAAACCATTTCAACACCATAAACTCTTAAGGTATCTCACATGGATAAATTTCCAGGGGAACTACAAATAGATCACCTTCATGCAGGAAACTGCATGTAACAATGTTCGTATATCACCATGTGCAACAAGCATGAATTGGTTTATGCAATGTGTACAGTGGTAGTCCTGTTCTTACTTATTCTTCATTCATGACTGTGCACAGTCTACACAATGACAATATTCATTTAGAAAATTCATAGTGCATGTAAAGTAATCTTTAAAAGCAACAGCCAACAGGTCCTCTTGCTAAGAATAAACAGACAATCTTTTGGGCATAGGGAAGAGCAGGTGACCTCCAAATGAAGGGTTTCCTGGTAAAGTATCCCTTGTATCAGATGTTTTCCCAACAAAACAGTTTCATTAATCTCTTGATTGGAGTTTAGCTTGAATGGAATCTTACCTAATATGGATTTTCCCTCAGTGTAAGCCATGACAAAGTGCCATCACTGCTTTATGATGAGTCAGGTGATGTAATGAGGAAGGCCAACTGTGCCAGATATTCCAATTTATAAACCATGAGGAAAAGGTATCAGTTTTAGCAAGGGCCATGTTTACAATATGTTACAAAAGGTAATATTCTGTGATAGGCAAACCAAATACTGTGACAAGAAAAGCTAAATTCTATGGATTGCATAATTTATTCAAATAAAGCAAATCTGCACAGATTCTCCTTGCATTTTTTTTGGGGGGGGGCATTTTTTATTATTCTGGTTCTACAAGTCCTGGGGAGAGGCTGAGAGAAATACGGCACACTGAAGCCTTGACCACTTGAAATCTTTTTCAGTACCCCATCACACTAATACTTCTGAGATTTCAAGCAGGCGTTGCCAAGATACTTTGTGACAGATAAATGAATCTTAGGAAATTGAATTTTATAATTTATTTTCATGTCCACAAATCTGCATCGATTTGTACTTGTGCCTTTCTCCCTGTTCAAAGGTTGTGGTTTGTTCCAAGCCTATACAAGCCTAGTTCCCTACACACAGTTCACTAGGGTTGAACTTTGCGACCTTTCCTTCAGCTATCCCTCATCATCTCCAAGCCATATAACATGGAGCGTTAATGTAAATCCAAAATGCAGAAAAGCTATTTACAGTTACTGTTCTCATTAATGGTCTAGACCATAAAATGTATTAAATGTGAATGAGCACTAAGGATGACATTCTTGAATTTGACACCAATTCTCTCCCCTATCCACTGAATATAAACCATAACTTTGGTAAGAGTAAAATTGACTAGAATAAAATATGCTGAGTTAGATCCAGACTAAGACAGAATCTATTCTACTGCTTGCAAGTGGTTTATAATGGTATTGACAACTGTAGGCGCCCAAGACACACTCCACATACAGTTTTCAAACTGTTTTCAAAATGTTATATCCTGCTTGGTGTAGATCTGGCCATAGTTAGGTGAATGTGGGTTCCACTGAAATCAATGAAATTAGTCATAAGTTAGTTCCCACTGAAATTAGTGGGACTTAAGTTCAACTAACCTAGTCTGAATGACTTCAAAATTAAAAGTAAAATGCTAGGGGGGAAAACTTAAGCTTTGTCACAAGACCTTTCAACAACTATGTTTCAAATACTTCTATTTCAATACCAAAGACTCATACTAGTACAAGAACAGTTCAGGCCTGTATAATGCTGTGATATACTCTCCTAGATGAAACTATTGTGACAGCAGACTGCAATATTTCACAGGGAAATATCCCTGAACAGAGAAACCCTTTCATTTCTGTCAGAAAGACTAATATGGCATTATACTTTAACAGGAGAAACAATTTATATAAGAATAATATTTAAAATACTTTTGGAAAATTCAAGCATTCTTTCTCGTGTATGGGCTGTCCCTTCCCTTGAGAGCTAGGCAGTTGAAGACCACAGTGGCTGATTTATCAGCTACATTTAAAAAGCAGCACAACGAGGACAAATATCTTGCAATTTCCGCTGCTTCAACTACTACATAGTTTATGCTTGAATTATTGAGAAAAATAGGTTTCTGGATTAAAATGAAGAAAAATTAAGCCAGGGAAGTAGAGCATGTTTCAAAGCCCAGATCTTTTTGCATTGACAAAGGCAGTCTAAGTTTCAGGCCTCGCTGAGGATCAGATGAAGTCATTATTCATTCAGTCAGGGAAAAAAGACTCAATTACCTCAACCTAAAGATGCTATCAATGAATGCAAAGTGCATATTTTACTCTATTCATCCAAATCCCATTAAAAAGTGAAAGGAATGATTTAATCTGGCCTTCTAGAGTTGGTCTTTTTTTGTAATAAAATAAAGAATCACTGTCTTGCAATATGCATAACCAGTACCTCACACTTTTCTTGCTGCATCATAGCACTGAAAGACTGTAAAAGCCAAGACAAAACCTGACAGAAATGAATACAAAGTTTCCTTTGAGTAATGGCATTTATAGGCCCAAACATTATACATAGCCTCTGGATTCACATATGTAGATAACTAAAAGGATAAAAAACTTTCCTAATTAAAGGAGACAGATTTGGATGCAAGTTTAGAATCTATTCAATAAGTTTAAACAACTTTTAAAATAAATGTAAAAAGTTTTACAGGTAAATACTTTTTTGAAACACTCAAGCAAATTTGTCCTTTTAAGCTAAATGATTGGCCATGCATGATAATGTCTCTCCCATACACATATCTGTCAGTTCACCTTATCATTGTTGTTATGTACACAAAGAAAATTATACTTCAATACACCCAAACAGCAAACACAAATAAAACAGATCTATTATAAGCTGTTATTTGTCTGCATCTCTTATATTGTCTTTTCACTGAGAAGGAATTAATCTTTTAATGGCTATGAAAACCTGTTATGCTGTTTAAAATTACCATAAATAGAGTAAATTACTTCATTAGAAAATAGATAAATTTAATTCAAATTTTATTCTGAGTATTCTTAACATTTATTGCAATTTCCAATACCAGCAGAACATTTTTTCTTCTTATCATAATATTTGCTTTGATTCAAACAACTGTGATGACAAAATCAAATATGCCACTCGAAATTTTAATTTCCAAGGGAAAATTTGTACATAATCTTGAAGACAACCACAATAGTTTTGCAAAGGGGCTGTTCTAGGATAATGAATGCAATAATTGCCTGTATAATCTAAAATGCTACTAATGGCAACAATCACATATCCATTTAGCTCCTCTTTAATTTATGTACCAAGTTTTAAATAGCTAATCACTCTTAGTAAAATAATGGTTTATACCAACAATAAAGGGTAAGTATGGTATTGTCCTGCTTAAACAAGAAAATATCAGTCCTCTTATTAGTTTAATTTTCAAATCACTGAATGAGTAAGTGTTCTAATCTCTGAAATGCTGTGTTATTGTGATAGATCACTAAGGAACAATACAAAATGGAAAAAAATATTTGTTTTCCTAGATAAAAGTGGAAGTTAACTCTCCGACATGCAAAAACATTTGAAAATATCAAATTCTACTGCAATCTCACAGCATTCTAAGAAAATATTATCAACAGTGGTTTAAGTAAAGTAGAATGCACGCTGAATACAATTAACCATATTTAAATAAATGTTTAATTTTAATAAATGCACTATAGTATTTCTACAAACTTTTTTTAAAAATTAGACTGTTTCTTAAAGTACATCACTACTATAATGTCATGAGTACTCAGAAGAGAACAGCTTGGCAGTCTAATCCACAAAATGATAAAAAGGTCAGCTGGAGATCCAAAGAAAATTAGTGCATTCCTACTTGAAGTATTCTCTCATATGAGATTAATACCATGCAGTGACTGTAAAACATTTTGCACTGAAATAACTGATGACAGTTTGATAATTACAACTGAATTAAGCAGAAATGATGCATATGAATGCTTTCTTTTTCAAAGTTAATATTCAACAATATGCATTCTAGCATGCACTCTAGTCTTCCAGACAAATGCTTATATATTTCAAGCATTGTTTTCTACTTTCTTTTAAACTTAATTTCAGTCAATTTTTAAATAGGTTAAACAAATAGGCTCTTGTTTAGCTATTTAAAATATCTTTCTCTAAATGACATTACAGAATGAATAAGGAAAAGTTTTAATAATGTTTGCATAATGTAATTTATATTATTGCACAACATAAATTATGTTAGCGTGGATTTTACAGTGATCTGCAAATGCAGAGACATCTTTACTAAACAAACCTAACAGCATAAACATCATTATTTTTAAAAATCCCCCAATCAAAATAAAATATAACTTTCACGCTGCTCATTTTGTATATCTCCAAAATAAATTACTACAATTTTGAAGCCAAGAAATATATTACTTTTATGGATTAATGACAGTTCTCATAGAAAATATAGCCCTTTACTGAACTGGTAGTAAAATGTTCAAAATCTAACATAAAAGTATAATTATAATTAACAAAATGAATACAAATTACTCTTTTATGTACCTCTACTATTTAACTTTTCTCACTTCATGCTTGGTTGATAAAAAAATATATATGTAAATTTATGCACAACACCTCATGAACAATCCTAAATGCCTTTCCTGCTTTTTGATGAGTAAATACAAAAGCAAAGGAAAGAACCTAAAATAGGAATTTGATGAGGAAAATGCTATTTGTCATTGTATTTTGTCCAAGGCATCACAATTATTTAATCACAAGGGAAATGCCTGAGTATGGGAATACTTCACAGATTAGTAAGAAGCTGTTGCAAGTCTTCTACTGTTTGCATGGGATAGCAATTATCTGCTTATAAGAAGATTGTAATATTTCCATATCAGATTTTATGGTGGTAAATATCCAGAATAACCTGAACAGAGAACCTAGATTGGAACCTAATTATTCAAATGTTTATTTCCTAGGGGACATTTTTTACACAACCATAAACAATAATTCTAATAGAGTTCAATTACCAAATGATATTGCAGTAATATTTTATCTATTTTGAACTATGTCTAAATTACATAGAACTAAAAATTTAGTAAGACATTTGTTTTGTAAGGAAATGTTGCTAATCTACATATTGACTTTGAAGAACAGTTTTTGGAGGAAAGTACAAACACATGGTATTAATATGGCACTATGACTCTGAATGACACCTATATGAAATATACTTTTACCCACACAATTTTGATTACTAGGTAACAGTTACAGAAATAAATGCTTGAGTCTTAAAACCAAATGTAGACCTAAAATCAATGTTTTGCAAAAGAATATTCATAAATTTTAACATCAAAGTTCTTTGCAGCAGCTATGACTTCTTAAATTTCCTATTAAATCACCGATCTGTATTCAAATATGAAATCGTATCACCTTTTAAAACCACAGTGCCATTTGTAACAAGTAATATTGTTAGTGTGATCCAAACAGGCGGACATAGCCAAATTCAGACAGCAGAGGGTGCTCTAGATTGATGTTAACTAGTCTAAACCGCAAAGTCTCTCATAAAACAAACAACTTTTTTCTTTCATTTGGACTCCCCACAACCACAGCTCAAGGGGAATATCACTGTCTGAAATGTTTTACAGTACACTTTGTTACTTAAGAGAACTCGATTGTCAAACTGCAACATATTGGTGTATATACAGGTGGAAACAGACAAATATGTG